>CM033450.1:8279343-8556843 GCA_019425755.1 Amaranthus cruentus
GTATGTATGTATGTATGTATGTATGTATGTATGTATGTATGTATGTATGTGTGCGTGCGTGCGTGCGTGCGTGTATATCAGGTCATTTTATAAATTTTATTGGCAACAAACTGAAAGCAAAGGTTGAATTATTAAAAAATTTTCAAAAGGTGGATTATTGACAGGTAATTGAAAATAAGTTGAATTATTTACAATAATTTTTCTGTGTAAGATAGTGACTTTTACAATTAAGTGTTTTTGGCTCAATCGGGACCTTACATTTTTTTTATCTTATTCAAATTAAGGTTGTAGTTAGTTTCCTATCCTTCTCTTTTTGAACACCTTTCTCATTTTTTAGTAACATTAATAATGTACTAATTTTATACTAATACGATCAATACTATATAAAGTACATCTCATTGAACAATCATTAAACAAAACATTGTCGATGATGATTGTCCGATAAAAGCATTTCCAAAGTAGTCACAAATCACAAAAGTAGTAAAATTACCGACCGTTGGTAGCTAATGAAGATTATCGACCATAGGTATACCGATCACCCAAAACAATCAGTGAGTGTGTTGTTGGTATAGCCATATACTAACCACCTACTGACTCTTTTGGATGATCGATGGCTGAACATGAATTCGTTTCTCATTACTTACAGATAAAATTTAATTTCTCACATCTTTGTCTATACTAATTCTAAAGCCTACCTCAAATAAAAAAAAATAAAAATTATACTACTAATCACTATAATAATGAGACTTTGTCCTCACACAGTAGACAAAATACAACTAGAAACAGCCCTAAAAGAATGTCGAATATACACTTTTATGATAATTATAATACCTTAGAATTGGACAAAACAGAATCTAATCTAAGCTAATCTCTAGAGATTTGGACTAATAAAATTTATAATTAATCACCCGTGTATTTTCTGTGTTGACGTTTTGACTACGTAATGTCAGTTATCTGCTTACAAATATACTCCTAATCATGATTAGAAAAATAATTAACTCATGGAAAGCAACCAACATACTAGTCTAACTATATAAATAACTAAATTTGTTCTTTTCAAGCATATTTTCCAAGATACTAACATCATACTCATACGTTGGCTAATAATTAACTCTTCGATTGAGACTCCACCTGTTCTTAAATGTTCTTTCCATTTGAACTATTCTATTTTAAGCAGAGAGAAATTTAATTAATGTTTTTGACACATATTTAGAAGATAAAATATAAATATGTGAGATTTCGTTAGATTCGTCTTAATGTATATGTTTTTATTATGTATTTTTTATAATTTTTTGTTATGTGTATTTGGAGATATTGAAGTTTAAAATTTGCATTGAAATCTATGCAAAAAGTAAATGAAAAGAACAAAAAGAAACGGAGAGAGTATAATTTTTTTCAAGAGGAATTTAGGTTTGATTTTCATTGCCATCCAACTACATAATTTTTCTTTCCCTTCAGCCTGTTGGGATGAGTTATACCACATCGACAAATTGAAAATGGTGTGCACACTTTATAAGTTATTAGAGTCATTCTTCCCATTGCCATATGGTTTTGGGATGATATATATCTCCTTGGCTTATGAAGTGTGTGCATCTCGTGTTTTCCCGTTAATATGCTGGCATTCATAATAAGTTCATCCTAATTTAACACAACCAACCTTGTAAAAAGGCTAAGAGGTGTATGAGAAGGAATCATGGGTTGTAATTTTGTTAAAAGTTTTTTTCTTGCACCTTTATGATAAGAGTTTAATTTTCACCGTTTATAGGATGATCGATTCTTTCTTTCCCTCTTGTTTCTAAAGGATTAATAAAATAGATTTAATATGTTTAGATTGGCAAAAATACTTTTAGGTGAAAGCATTTAAAGGGATGAAAAATAATTATTTTTTTAAAGTTGTTCACTTTAAATCTCTTATCAAAACCAAACAACCAAAACTATACAAAACAATAAAAGTTTATTTATTGACCTTCTTAATAGGATGTATGTTGCCTTATTTAAGTCTAGACACAAAAATAATATATATATAAATCGAGATTTACGAACCACGTAAATAAATATGTTCATTATAAATAAATTAAATAGAATGAAATTAAACTCTTACATGTTCGGCTCATTAATTTTTTTTTAATATATTTACATAAGCAGAACACGGTGGACAACAAATATACATTCATGATCAAAGCAAATCTTTGACTAATTTAAAAATGCTAATTATTTTTTTGAGATGATTTAAATATGATATTAGGATCCCAAATAAGACAGAATCTAATACTTGTCTTTGGATCATGATGATAGTAACTCGTTTACTGGTCGGAGGACATATCTATTGAATGTTTCTAAAATGGTGGTCTTGGTGGAACTTAATTGGATTATTTAATCAAATTTGGGAAATTCAACATGGTAGCATTGAGTTTTCATGAAATGCTAGCCGTAGCACTTTTTTAAGAAAATTCCACATGGTAACATCCAGTTTATGCACAAACTAATGGTCGTACACTAGTGGAAAAAAACGTATTTGTTGCTACTTATTTGCTGCGGTTTTTAGTTATACGAAGCTAATATGAGCAATAAAAATTAGGTCAAAAAAAAACAAAGGCTACGGTTTTTCGCCTTGACCGCAGCCAATAAACCTAATTCTCAAATCAGGTCAAAAAAATACACAAAGGTTGCGGTTGTTGCCTTGACCGCAACCAATAATGTCTTCTTAAAATTAAAAAAACCGCCTTGCAACGTTCATTTGCTCTACTTCTAAAAACCTACTGTACTGTGTCGTATTCCTTCCAAAAACCGCCATTGTTGCTCTTCTTCTTTGCTCTTCTTGCTCACTCACGAAATTCTTGCTCTTCTTCTTCAAGACTTCATTAACCCACGAAATCCTTGTTCTTCTTTGCTCTCTTTTGCCACGAATTTTCTTCGAAAACCCACGAATTTCTAGTTTTTTTGCTCTTTCCTTTTCTAATTTTCTTCATTAAACTTTAAAACCCACAATTTTCTTCATAAACCCACGATTTTGATTTATTCTCAAGGTAAATTTTCGGTTAAATGTGTTTTGTTAAGTTTCTTTTTAATCTTGTTTGGAAAAAATGGTTAATTCCGTTAAGTTCATGTTAAATACCGTTAAGTTCATCATTTTGTAAGTTTGCTACGTAGCATTCCGTTAAGTTCTTGTTAAATTCCGTTAAGTTCATCATTTTGTAAGGTTTTTTCCACATGGTAGCATCCAATTTTTATTTAATTCACTATTTTAACATTATTCACCATTTTAACATTTAATTCACCAATTTAATGTTTAATTCACCGTTTTATTCACTAACGCCCATAAATATTGTAATAATTTTATTTTCATTCAAAAATGACACGATTTATTTCGCGACATTAATATCACTTGTTTAAAAATGACACAATTTATTGTCATTTTAGCGACATTAATATGTGTCATTTTTATACGAGTAATATTAATGTCACTGAATAAATATTTTAACATTAATGTCGCTAAAATGACAATAGATCATGTCATTTTTATACGAGGGATATTAATGTCGCTAAATAACTTGTGTCGTTTTTGAATGAAAACAAATTTATTACAATATTTATGGGCGTTAATGAATAAAACGGTGAATTAAACGTTAAATTGGTGAATTAAATGTTAAAAGGGTGAATTAAATGTTAAAATAGTGAATTAAACAAAAATTGGATGCTACTATGTGGAAAAAACTTACAAAATGATGAATTTAACGGAATTTAACAAGAACTTAACGGAATTTAACAAGAACTTAACGGAAAATGCTACGGCCATTAGTTTGTGCATAACTGGATGCTATCATGTGAAAGTTTCTTAAAAAAGTGCTACCACTGACATTTATTGAAAACTCAATGCTACCATGTGGAATTTCTCAATTTTTTATTACTTGTTTAGGAATATACATTACAACATAATTTGTTTTTAGTGGGATATATTTAGCGACATTTAAATTAAATGTCGCTATTTTAAATTTCTTATAGTATATAGAGGATTTAGAGACATTTATTAGACCCTTTAGCAACATTATAAAAAGTCACATTAAAGCTTTTTGCGACATAGAAACTAGTGACATTTCTCACAAATGTCGCTATAAACTATAGTGACAGTTACATATGCCACTGAAGACCAAATAAAGTGTCGCTAAATCACTTTATAGTGGAACTTAAAATAAAACCAATAATTATTACATTAAAATATGAATCAGTGGCATTTTTTTAATGCCACTATATTTAATGTCACAAAAAGTTAAATTTGTTACAGTGATAATATTATAAGTCTATAACTAACTATTACTAAAACAAAACACTAATGATGTTATCACTTTTTAAAACTGCTTACGTGTCACTTTCTCAATGAAAATTTTCCCTCTAAAACTCAATGATGATGTCATTGCATTTATTACTAATGTTCATATATTTTGACTTTTTTATTTTCTAACTATGACTATAATATTATCAATATTTATTGATTTTTTTCTTTTTAGATCATATTATTTAATATATTAGAAAATCATATATTTTATTTTATTTTCTTTTAATTATTTATAAAATCTTTATATTGTTATTCATTAAATGAGTATAGGATGTTTTAAGCCATTAATTTTTAATTTTTTTGTTTACAAAAATATATATTAAAAATTTAATAAAACTGTGCATCACATGGACATTATCTAATTTATTACTAAATCGATGTGCAAATTAAAGATTAATTACCTCAGTTTAGGTTAATTAGAGGTGAAGTTATCATTGGGAGAAGCTTGACTATGATTCACCCTTAAAAATAAGTGAAAAATATATACTTTACTAGAATACATGCAACATGTCCATGCAATCGAAGAATATATTAGTCTATTGATTTGTGTAATTTGAAATAAAATGTTGGAAACTGTTTATATTAATTTATAATGTTTCACATTATAATTTATGCATAAAATGAACTTTATCACGCAGGTCGCGCATTATTATTAATGTACAGGTTACATATTACTAAAGTTTTGGAGTAACACCACAACAAAATATATTTTGAGTGACATATATTTAGTGATATTAAATTTAAACGTGACTAGTTTAACTTCTAAATGGTATATATGGATGGCTTTAGTAACATTTATTGGACTCTCTAACAACGTAATAACAAACTCACTAAAGCTTCTCATGATAGTGAATCATCTAGTGTCATTTCCAAAAATGTCGATATAGTCTAATATAGTGATAATTATATATGTCACTAAAAATAAAAAAAAGTCTTATTAAATCACTTTACAGTAGACACTAGAGATTTAAATCGGTGAATGTCTAAATAAATTCATGCCAGTAAAAATTAATTTTATTGTTGTGTAATATTTAAATCCTTTCTTAGAAACTTTTAACAACAGGAGCATATATGTCTAATCCATAACCCAATGAATGTACAACTAAAACTTTAGTTATCTACTCCCTCTGTCGCATTGAAATTGCAGCATTTTTCATTTTGGTCTGTCCCACTTAATTTGCAACATTTCTATTTTTGGATAATGGCCCACCACTTTATTTTAATTTCATCTATACATTTTAACTTTCTTTTAATTTCATCCACACAATTCATTCTCTCTCTTTATTTATTACCAATTTCTTAATATTCACCCATTTTCTCTTTGTTACTAACTCATCAGGACGGAGAGAGTATATCACTTAATTTTATTTGCACGCAATTTTTATTTTGATTTGCTAGTGGATGGGTAGCTGCGGCTGTGGTGGTAGAGTTGGTGGAGAGTAATAATGAAAGGGTGATGAGGGAATTTTTTTTATTTTTTTATTTTTACAAATAACATAGAATTGCAGCTAATAAATTAAAAGATGCCACAGGTAAGTATCTCACAAATATTGTATTATGATTATTAATCAAAAGTTGATATAATTATAAGAAAAATGTTTAACAAGTTAATTAAGGTTTTTTAATAGATCCCACACCATTCTTAACAATCATGCCCAAGTAAATGGGACAAATAAATAGACTTGGAGGGAGTATTAATTATCTTATTTATTAATAAAAGAATGTTGATAATTAGATCCCTTCTTTCTTTTTTGTTTGTCAACTTTAAGTTTTTCAACTTTAGAAATGAGAAATTTAAATTTGATTTTTAAAGTATACATTGAAGTTAAAATTTATTAATATGAGATCTTGTTAATTTGAAAAACGTGCAAAAAAAATAACATATTAAAGTTCATAATTTAATTTGAAAAACGTGAAAAAAAATAAAGAAAACAAACAAAAAAAATGGAGAACTACATTGCTATAAAAAGATTGCAAACGATATAGATATGAGCACTTCATGTAGGAAGTTATTAGCACTTCTTCTGTTTCATAATACTTGTTAGTTGTTACATTTCATTTTTCACGCAATTCAATGTGTTATTTTACTTATCTATATATTGAACTATATACATTTAAAAATTATAAAAAATTAATATTTTAAAAATATGCTATTAGACGATTCAAACAAAATCTCACTTAATTATATTTTACTTATATATTATATTAGTTACAATATCAAAAATAAACCTAAAAAATGAGATGAATAAGGTACATAATCAAAATAATCAAAATATAGCAAGTTTCAAAACCGAAGACGTAATATTGAATTCAACTATACATGGTGGGATGTGACAAAGAAATTAAATCTAAGTAGGTAGTGCACCTCTTTAAATGACCAATAGAATGAAGAGATAAATGGCATTGAGCTTCGCACGATTTCACCTCACCCTCAACTTGTTATTTTGTCTCAGCCTGATCTGATCATCTGTTGATTAATTCAACTCATCATATATTGTTTATATAAATAAAAAGTGTGCGTGGCGACTACACGTGAAGCAACTAGCTATATATCAAAACAATCGAGAAAAACAAAACCTATAACTTGTATGACTTGCTTTTGTTCTTCTAGTGTGAATGTGAACCAATAAATGAATGAGTTTGGAGTATCATCCAAATATTTTGGACAACATATAATGTATTATCTCAATACAAAACTCTACATTCAAATTTTAAGTCTTCGTGGCAACCTCTAATCAACTCATTAACTTAACTAGATTATGTAATTAGTAGACAAAGAAAAATACTTTGTCTATTCATATAGATTTGAATTAGAGAGAATTTTTGAGGTTATTAATAAAAAAAGTTAATTTTAAAAAAATAAAGAAAAAATTGTCGGGGATAATTCCAACTATAAACAAACTGCTGTGAATAATCCGAACTATTGATTATTTATGAATAATCCCACCTTTCCAGTTTGTTTGCTCGTGGCACCCCCAACCGAAATGCAACCTGCTGCAGCAGGTCATAAGTCTCATTTGCAGGTCATCTTCTCCAAACTTCTTTTTATTAACCCACCACCATTGATTTCCATGTCTTCTCCTCCAAAAAGCCCAATTGTTCTTTTTTCTTCGGGTTTGTGAGCGTCAGTTTTAGGGCATAGAGTAATAGGTTTTCATGGAAAGGAGAGAGAAGAAAGCAGGAGGGTGAAAACCCTTTTTCATATTATGTAAAAGTGAATTCAGTACAAAGAGGGCAACTAGCTTATATAGGACATTCTGTTACAACAGAATGTCAGCTATCAAACCCAAACAACAAACATTTATTATGTTGCAAGAATAAAGAGTATATGAAATACAATTCTATTGTATGTACAAGTATATGAAAATAGTAGCAGTATTGACTCTTATCATCCCCCCTCAAACTTGGCTGGGAGATGCATGCCAAGTTTGGATAGAAGGTGAGTGAACTGAGTAGATGGCACGATCTTTGTAAAAATGTCAGCTAATTGAGAGGCTGTAGGAAGGTAGGTGAGTTGTAAGAGGCCCTCCATGACCTTTTCACGAGTGAAATGACAGTCGATCTCCAAATGCTTCGTTCGTTCATGGTAAACCGGATTCTAGGCTATATGGAGAGCTGACATGTTGTCGCGGTGTAATGTCACGGGCTTTAATGATTGTAACCCTAGTTCCTCAAGAAGGCGAACAACCCAAACAACCTCGGAAGAAGCACTAGCCATAGAGCAATATTCGGCCTCGGAAGAAGACCGAGAAACGGTGGCTTGCTTTTTTGATTTCCAACTAATGGGTGAGTGGCCAAGAAGTAGAACAAAGCTGAAGATAGAACGGCGGGTATCGGGGCACGAACCCCAATCGGAGTCCGAGTATGCTTGGAGAGTCAAATTATCTGAACCGAAAAGTAGTATCCCTTAACCCAAGGTAGCAGAAAGATAAGTATGCGACAAGGCCTCAAAATGAAGAACAATAGGTTTCTGCATGTGTTGACTAAGGGCTTGAACAGAATACGAGAGATCCGGACGAGAGTGAGTGAGGAAATTAAGTTTTCCAACAAGGCTCCGGTATAAAGTTGGATCATCCATGGGAGGAGAATCAGCGGAAGACAACTTGTGATGTAATGGCAGAGGCGTAACATGAGGCTTGAGGTTAGTGATGCCAGAATCTCTAAGGAGCTCCTTACTGAATTTGCTTTGTGTAACAATGATACCACGATCTGAATATGAGAGCTCGAGGCCAAGGAAGAAACTAAGCCGACCAAGGTCTTTGATACTGAAAGTCTGATGCAAATGTGACTTGAGCTGTGTGATAAGAGTAGGCTTATTACCGGTGACGATAATGTCGTCGACGTAGACAGCCACAATGGTGATGAAGTCGTGAACTTTATGTGTGAACAATGAATAATCCAATTTAGACTGAGTAAAGCCCTGAGAAACCAGTTCATGAGTAAGTTTAGCGAACCATTGGCGGGAGGCCTGTTTGAGCCCATAGAGAGATTTGCGGAGTTTGCACACCATATTGGGAGGGTGAGATAAACCCTCGGGTAAGACCATGTAGACGTCTTCAAGGAGATCACCGTGTAAAAACGCGTTATTAACGTCGAGTTGGTGTAACGACCAGCCTTTAGAGGCAGCAACGGCCAAGAGACAGCGAATAGTAGTCATGCGAACCACCGGGGAAAAAGTCTCATGAAAGTCAATCCCATACTCCTGTGTATAACCCTTGGCTACGAGACGAGCCTTGTGCCATTCTAAGGAACCATCAGCTTTCAATTTAATTTTGTAAACCCACTTACAACCAACAGTCTTTTTACCAAGCGGAAGAGGAACAATATCCCATGTGTGATTCTTTTGAAGAGCATCAAATTCAAGGTCCATGGCTTGAACCCATAACGGGTCCTGAATAGCTTGTTTGTAGGATTTAGGTTCAACCCAGTGGCTTTGGGAAGCAAGGAAGGATTGGTGGGAAAGAGGAAAAGATTGGAAGTTGACAAGGTTGCACTAGTGGATTGTATTGCAAACAAAGTCCTTTAAGTGGAAAGGAGGTTTGATGGTGCGGGTAGACTAGCGGGTAGGTAAAGAAGGTAGTGTGGGAGGTTGAGAAAGATCAACAACCAAGGAGATGTCAGGTATAGGTAAAGGTATGGGTGAAGTATCAAGGGTAGTAATATTAGGGTCAGAGGATGGGGAGGGAGCAGATGTGATGGTAGGACTAGAGGGAATAGGGTTAGGTGTAGGGCTAGTAATATTAGGTTCAGAGGACGTTGTGGGAGTATGTGTAGTGGAGAAGATATTATGAGGGAGAACATTAGCATCATAAGAGGGAGTAGGAATATGAGTAGGTAGATAAAAGGTAGAAAAAGGAGAAATTATAGGAGTGGTAGAGTGATAAGGAAAATAGTGTTCTTGAAAGGTAACATCCCTTAAAAAGACAAAAGAGTTAGTGGTAGGGTTGTAGGTTTTGTAGGCTTTTTGAGTGAGGGAGTAGCCAACAAAAATAGAGATGTCAGCCCGAGAATGAAATTTCGGTCGATTATGTTTGAGGGTCAAGACAAAACAGAGACATCCAAAAGATTTCAGATGAGAGAGAGATGGTGGTTCACCAAAAAGTTTTTCATAGGGATATATGTTGCCTAAGACAGACAAAGGTGAACGGTTGATAAGGTAAGTAGCGGTTTTGATGCATTCTCCCCAAAATGAGGTAGGAAGGTTGGATTAGAACGTCAAGGCACAAGCAACCTCTAATAAATGACGATGTTTACGTTCGACGACCCCGTTTTGTTGCGGGGTGTCACGACACGAGGTTTGGTGGATGATGCCATGGGAAAGATAAAAGAGTTTAGATGCACCCTCACACAGTTCTTTAGCATTGTCAGTCCGGATGTACTGTATTTTCGAATTGAAATGCGTCTCAACATACACATAAAACTGTTCAAGAAAAGAAATGTATTGATTCTTGGATTTCATTAAGTACAACCATGTGGCCCTTGTATAGTCATCAACAATAGTCAAAAAAAGATTACATCCATCATGAGTCATATGTCTATAGGGGCCCCAAACATCAATATGAAGTAATTGAAAGCTATGAGTAGTCTTGATAGAGCTACTAGGGAATGGTCTTCTAGTTTGTTTGGCAGTACGGCAAATGGTACAAAAATTAGAGTCCTTGAATTTATTTACATAAACAGAGGGAAATAAAACCTTTAGTTGAGTAAAAGGTAGGTGACCCATTCTAAGGTGTCATAGCTTGACTAGGTCAAAGGTTGCCTTATTTGATGTAGAATTTTCAGCAGTTACACAAGTTAAAGATGAAGTAATGGAACATGGAATGTCAGCATAGTAAAGACCATGTGAAAGTCTACCAAGAACTCTTGTCTTTAAATGGTCTTGAATCATACAAGCACCATTAGTAAATAGCACAGTGGAGCAATAATCAACACAAAGTTTAGGCACAGAGATCAGATTAAATTGGAACTCTGGAACATACAGGGCCTTTTTGAGTAAAATATCATTCATTAACATAACATCACCAAAATATTCAACCAGCACATTTCTTCCATCAGGAATTGTCACACTATGAGTTGCACCATGAATCTTCTGGACAAAAATAAAGGAGTCCAGCAAGTTGCACATGTGGTCAGTTGCACCACTATCAACAATCCATCTAGATGTATGTGATTTAGATAGGAAATAGAATTTACCTGCAAGGTGAGCAGAACTAGGAAGAGCATCAAGGTCCATATTTTCAGAATCAGCAGTCTCTTTGTGTTTAGTCAAGAAACTCATCAGGTTGTCAATCTGTGTTGCACTAAGGCCAATATTCTCAAAATCGGACTTGTTATCATGTTCTTGAACTGAGCCAGCAAACTTCTTAGGCTTAAATCCACGGGGATAGCCGTTAATCTTGAAACACCGCTCGATAGAGTGTCCATTAACCTTGCAATGATCGCAATAGTAAGATGAAGCACGTTTGAAACCTACTCCAGGCTTGGACTTGAAAGTACCAGCATCTTGGCTGTGAGGCCGAGAAAAGAGGTTGTGAAAGGAACTCTTATCTGTAAAATACCTTCTATTAGCCGAAAAAGCCATTGAATCAAAGTTGGAAGTAGGAACATGAACATTCGGTATGCTATTGAAACATGTGGAAGTTCAGGTAACATTAAAATGTTAGTTTTCACAGGAGCATATTGATCATCTACTTTCATGAGAAAGCTCATAAGACGTTGGTCTTGTTGCAGCTTTAAAACCTTCTTGGTCAGCCCACAGCTACAGCCATTACATGTGCAATTAGGTAGAGGATTAAGATTATCAAGTTTGTCCCAAACTGATTTCACCTTAGTATAATATTCTGTGATGTTCATCTATGCTTCTTGTGAAATGTTAGAAAGTTCTTCATGTAGAGAGTAAATTTGAGCAGATGTAGAAACACCAAACCATTCCTCAAGATCGGACCATATCTCAGAGGTGTATTTATTGTACATGATACTTTTAGCAAGTACTCGGTCAAGAGACGAAATCAGCCACCCGATCACCATATTATTACATCTATCCCAGGCCTTCTTGTGAGAAACATCTGATGCAGGTGGAGGTAGTGTGCCATCAACAAAGCACAACTTATTTTTGGCTATAAGACCAATCATAACTGATCGTTTCCAATCACCAAATGCATTTCCGTCAAACGGAGTATTAACAAGTTTCGTACTGGCATGATCAGACGGATGGAGGTAGTAGTACACAGAGGATGGATCTTGAGTTAAATCCGTATGTGTTTGGCGTTGTGGTTGATTATCAGAGGAGGCATGAATAATAGTTTCCGCCATGAAAAAGAACAGCAAGAAGCAAAGAAAAGCAAAATTTTAAAGAAAAGGATGATCGACAAAGCAGAAAAAGAATCACAAAAAGCTGATTTTAGTGAGAAAGAACAACAGGAAAAGACAAACCTATGCATGAAAAGTCCCGCTCTGATACCATGTGAGCGTCAGTTTTAGGGCATAGATTAATAGGGTTTCATGGAAAGGAGAGAGAAGAAAGCAGGAGGGTGAAAACCCTTTTTCATATTATGTAAAAGTGAATCCAGTTACAACAAAATGCCAGCTGTCAAACCCAAACAACAAACATTTATTATGTTGCAAGAATAAAGAGTATATGAAATACAATTCTATTGTATGTACAAGTATATGAAAATAGTAGCCGTATTGACTCTTATCATGGTTCTTCACCTTATTTCTTCCATTTTGTTTTTCTTCCTTCTTCCACTAATTCCAACTTCATAAAACAAGCTTAAATTTTCGTTTTATGGGTAGAACTAAAGTGAAGAACAAAAATGGAAGAAGGAAGAAGAACAAAATGGAAGAAATAAGGTGAAGAACAAGAAGAACAAAAATGAAGAACAATGGGGTTTTTTGGAGGAGAAGACACGGAAATCAATGGTGTGGGTTTATAAAAAGAAGTTTGGAGAAGATGACATGCAAATAAGACTTAAGACCTGCTACAGCAGGTTGCATTTCGGTTGGGGGTGCCACGAGCAAACAAACTGGAAAGGTGACATTGAAAAAGTTAAAATATATGAATGAAATTAAAAAAAAGTAGTAAATTATTGTCCAAAAATAAATATAATAATAAAAATGGGACGGAGAAAAATGACAATCCAACACGAAGTACTTCGGAACTTTTTTGAATACGTTCTTGGTACATTCACAACGGTGACATCTAAATATTTGGATAAGGATTAAGAGTAGCTTAGCTTCCACCAAAAAATAATACTTAAGCATAGTCTAAGTTTTATTTTTTACTTTTTTAAATAAATTTAAACTTCCTACTTTTTTATAAAAAAAAATTTAAACTTCCTACTTTTTTTTTTGGAAGATGATTTAAACTTCCTACTTGAACATCTACCTACAGTGATAGCATTTTTTTTAAATAACTCAATCTGTCTGCTATGGGCAGCTCTTTTCTTTTGGGCATCATATTGGAAATGATCTATTTAGAAAACATTATCTATGACAATTTCCTAGAAATTATTTTTCTTATTTGACAAAACTTTGGAATTTGCAATTACCACATAATTATTTTCTATTTCTTATGTTAGCCTGAGAAATACAATACCCCTGTTAAACAACTATTCTGTATTTATTACGAGAGTTAAACCCAACTACCCAAGACTTCTAGCATGTATATTAGAGAGCGGTTTTGTAATCGGTACTAAATTATGCAAATGAAAACAATTTGAATTGTAATGTAAATTTTCATGATACGTATCATGTCATTACTCATTCCCATGGTACTTAAATTTGAATCATAAGAAAATTCTTTTGTTCACAATTTAGTATTAGTATATTACCTCCTAATACCACTGTTCAAATGATAATGCATTGGTATAAATTTTATGGCAAAAATTAGATTGTTAATAGAGAATAAGTATGACCATTAAACTAGTCAAGAAATGTTCCTACTTCCTACCAAAATTACACTAATTTTTCATTATTATTGCCACCATTTAGTACCGTATATCAAACGGGCAGTTAATAATTTTTTTCAGAATAACTACAACATAATTTGTTTTTAGTGGGATATATTTAGCGACATTTGATTTAAATGTTGCTGTTACAAATTTCTTATAGTGTATATAAAGGATTTAGTGACATTTATTAGAGCATTTAGCAGCATATTAAAAAGTCACACTAAAGCTTTTAGCGACATACAATCTAGTGACATTTCTCACAAATGCCACAATAGACTATTGTGACAATTACATTTGCCACTAAAGATCAAATTAAGTGTCGCTAAATTACTTTATGGTGGAACTTAAAATAAAAATCAATAATTATTACCCTAAAAATATGAATCAGTGACATTTTTTTAATGCCACTAAATCCAATGTCGCAAAAAGTTAAGTTTGTTGTAGTGAATTTAAAAGATATCAATTAACATCAGTGAATTAGAATTTAAAATTACACTAATTCCAATCCTAATTACGAGTACAGCATGTTTCATAGGGAGTAATTAGAATTTATGTTTGCGTTAATTTAAAGGTTTATGCATATAATCTTCCTAGATCTTACTATATGTTGCAAACTTTAGGTTGAAGATTTGCTGGTTGGTTTAGCATAAGTTTGGAAAAGTATTTTTGTCTTTATCTAAATAAGGGCATGTTTTCTTTGTCTGATCTGATAAGATTTGATCTGAATTTACTAAGGTCTATCTGATTTGGTCTATTTTGATCTGATTTGATCTGATTTAATCTGATTTAATCTGATTTGATCTGATCTGATTCCAATAAAAATAAGTAATAAGTCAAAAAAATAAATTGAATAGAACACCTTATAAGTGTTACTGCTCTATTTTGGTATTTGTTACCACTTTTTTAACTAATGTTAATTTAAAATCGATAAGATTGCATAGTCCTGATATTTCGACTGGTTCAATTGTTTTATGATTCCTTGCCGGCAAGTCACTGGTGGTTTGATCGTTATTATAAAAATCAATGTGAGAAAAAAAGTTAAAAAAAAAATTGTATAGAATAATCTAATATTTTCATAATTTTTCCACAATAATTAAATTTATTGATTAACCATAATCCCAAATTTAAAAGGTATTTGTGTAGAGTAAACTCGGTAGCCGCATAACTAGTTATAGCAAGTTATATTTTAAAAAAACAAATAAAATAAAATGTCGAAAAAAATATGTTAAAAATATTTTAGAAAAATTCTGATTTTATTATTTCTTCATAACTTTTTATGTAAATTTTTAAAATTTTACTCTAATTTTTACATTACTTTCCGGTTTATTTTTTTGATGAATTATCTATTATAACAGGTTATCAGATTACCAAAGCTTAACCTAGGCAAATACCCCTTAAGTTGGAATTGTTCATAGTTAATTAATAGGTAAGATTATTGTAAGAAAATTACGAAAATATTTAAATTATTCTTTGTAATTTAAAAAAAATAAAAAAATGAGTTTTTACTTGAGACGAAAAAAATAAGTTTACTGACGTGATGAAAGAGAAATGTGATCTCAACATCAAATTAAGAAACTTAGTAAAACTAGAATTATACGCAAATAAAGAAACGTTAGCAAATATAGTGAGTTAATTAATTGAGTTTGTATTCTTTTTTGATCTTTTATTTTGGGTTTTTCACAAATATTAAGAAAGATGGAATATTTGGTGGAAGTGGGTATTATTTTAATTATATAGTAGTGGAAAATAATGATTGTATTGGAATATGAGAGAAAAAATAATAAAATAGTAGTGTAAAGTAATGATTGTATTGGAAGTATGAGAGAGAAAATAATTAAATAGTAATGTAAAGTAAGGAAAGTGGGGTTTTAAGGTGTAAAAGTGGGATGAAAACTTTCCAAAAATAGAAAGTATCCTAAAGTGGAAGAACTTTTGAAACTACCCATTATAGTAAGGTGGAAGAACTTAAAAGAACGGAGGGAGTATATATTAAATAGTTTTAATTTTTTTGAGGATTATATAAAATGGTTTTAGATCATCATAATTCATAAAACTATATTGTACTTTTTACTTATATTAACACTAACAATTAACACTAATATTTATTTAGCTAGGGTTTCTTTGTGTGTTTACAAACATTCATCCAAATCTTATAAAATATGTTGAACGATTTTTAAATTATAGTCTCCTTGGTCGTTAGATCATAAATTGCTATACATTCACCTCAAATCTAAAGTTTGTATAGCCTTTGTGCCATAAAATAATTGTTGTGAATGTGACTTGAGTGCACATGTGTGCATTTATTAATTGAAAATCCTATGAGGATGTTTATGATAGGTGTTTAAGTGTGCAAACTTAATTAAGGTGTATAAATGTGGTGGATTCAATGAGGTATTGAAGTAGGAGTTGATTGTGGAAGTTATGGGTCTCATAATGTATTAATAAAGATGCCTTTCTATGTGGAAGTCAAGCAAACTGTTCAGCCCTGATGCCCGCTCGACCGCCGCTCGATCGAGCGAGATCCTCTGTTAGGTCGAGCAACAAAACAGAATGAGTCCAGTATGTTCTGATCTGCCGCTCGACCCAGCTGCCTCGCTCGACCGGTCGAGCGGATCCTCTGACAGCATAGGATGCCGATTTTCGACTTTTGAATTTCATGGAAATGTTACAACTCATTGAATATCAGCTGATTAATTCTCTTAATGTTGTTTATTATGCCATTTACTAGTAAGTGTAACTCCTATTGTATCTAGCAAGAGTGATTTCCCACACATATCAAACACAAATCTCTTAGCCTATACACATAGCATTTTGTTTATCTCTTACTCAATTGTAATACTTCATTGTAAGAGTGTTTTCTCATTGAAATAATACAAACAAGCAACTACACACCACGGAGGATGTAGCCATCATTGGATGAACCTCCTTAAATCATTGTGTCATTTTTGCAATTTTATTTTTCTTTCAATTGTTTGTTAGTTCATTGAATTTGTTATCGTTCATCAAAGTTCTTAACATTGTATCGATCCTAGTAATTATTTCGATAATAATTAAAATTCATGAATGTCAATACTCTCCCAATATCTTTTAAACATTATTCACTACTAAAATGTTTACAAATTAATGGAGTATTATTTAACATATATTACCAACAATATGATTTTTAACAATACATATTGTAATTTTACATCAAATTTTACTCATTCAATTTAATTTAGTTTAGCTAAATTTAATTAGAAACATCTTAAAAAACTAATTAATGTCATAAGAGTTAACTTGCATGAGTTAAACCCGCTCCGAGGATCTGATTAGGGATAGGGGCAGATGGAGGCGTTATATCTATGTGTTAGACTACTCATTTCCTCTTAGATTACTTTTTGGTATTCTTGTCCTCTTGCTTGTTTAGTATTATTGTTTTCAATTTTTAATTGTTTGTACTTATTTATTTTATCTGTTTGCATTTAATTTATCTTTTCCGTGCAGACATTTCTCTTTTCTTTTTGGAGTCGGGGGACTCTTTGGTAGCGCTCTCTTTTATGGGTATAAGTTGCCGCCGTCCTTCCCTCCCCTGACCTTGGCCATAGTTTTCTATTAGCAAAATACACTGGGTAGAATGATGATAATTTAAATAACTCCAATCACCTTTAATTTTTTTTTTGAATATTTGCTAAATTTAGTTAGATACATCTCAATATTGCATTATTTGCCGGCCACAACTTGCAAAGAATTGTGTAACAACCATCACAAGTGCATAATAGAAGTACAAGTTAAGACACAAGGGTCATAATACAAGTTAAGGCAAAAGGGTATCACCAAATTGGTATGTGGAGTAGAGATGATTAGTAAATGAAGACATAGAATAAGAAAACATATAGCAAAACAAATACGAAAATGAAAGGACCAAACTAACACAAGGCTACGTGTGGGCGAGTTAGAAAAACAAACTTTATGTAGAATTTGGACCCCCAAAAGAAGAATACTTGCAAGTCGTTATTTTCTACGTTCTGAAATAATTGTTATATTAGATTTATTGGTATTATCTATTTTTCAAGTTTATTTTATACTCCCTCATATTCTTCACAAGTGTCCCATTTGCTTTTTGAACACTATTCATCTCTTACTCTTAATTTGTATTTTATTATTAATCTATAAGTTAAAATATAGTCAAGTGAGATCTTGTTTGATTCGTCTTAATGCAAGGATTATTTATATCAACTTTCTATAATTTTTAATTATGTACAATTAGAGTTATTAAGGATTAATAAGTGCATTGGATAGAGTGCGTAAAGCAAATGGGACACTTGTGGTGAATAGGAGGGAGTATATTACAGCTGATTCATAAGAAGAAATATAGTCAAAAAAATTTTATTTATTTTAAACCGTCTAATTTTATATTTTCAGAAGAAGAAATATAATCAAAAAATCTTATCTAAATCTTTAAAATTATGCATTATATTGCATAAAAAGTAAAATATAACAATTACTTTTTTTTTCTAATGCTCTTCTTATTTACTTTTTGTACAATTTTTAAAGTAAATTTTGAGCCTTAATATCTATAAATATGCATCATAAAAAATTATAAAAAATATATAATAAAAAAGTATACATTAAGACAATTCTAATTAACGAGATTTTACATAGATATATTTTATCATTTATATATGTCATAAAAATCTTAATCAAATTACTCTCTTCAAATTAAAATACCCTAAACAAAAAAAACATTAGAAAACTGAGGGAATATTATAATAATTAGTAACTTACAATTGTTGGGGTTGATAGGCTGTGATCATACAAGTAATTTTTTCCTCGATCACATTACACATAGTCCTTACATGATTGATGATACGCCTACTACCAAATAACCCTTTATCCACACACAAAAGCTAAACAAGCCTTTCTCTGCAAGTAACCTCTTAAGCTTTTTATAAGGAAGCTTTAGCAGCAGTAAAAGCAGCTGATAACTAGCTTCATCAGTGGCTTCGTTTAGCTGTTTGCTGCAAATAATAGGCTTTATAAATCATTATTGTAAACAACTTTCTTTTTCGCTTGATTTTCCATAAGATTTCTTTTTTAACTAGATGGTAACTTTAGAGGGAAGTCGTGGATTAGGTGATAATTACTTCCTCTATTCGATAATACTTGCTCCGTTTTATAATACTTGCTACTGATAGTGATATTTTCACACATAATATGTCACATTTAGTAGCAAATATTATGAAACGAAAGAAGTATTTGCTATTAATAGTGATATTTTCCCATACAACATGTCACTCACCAATAACAAGTATTCCTATTATGGAAGGAGGAAGTACATTCCAAACATGTTTTGGTAAGTGATATATGTTCTTCAACCGAGATAAACGCCGATTCACATCCATAAAAATACTTGTACATTATAGTTAATGGCCTATTATGATAGTACAACACTTCGACCAACATAAGTTAGTAGTCTTGTAAAAAGAACAGTTCACTAAAAATTTAATCTGATGATTAACACTAAAAAATGTGTTATTTTCACGAATCACGGGTATATCAAGGATTTTAGGTATCTTAGTAATTAAAAATTTTCTCCTTCACCTTTTTGATATAATCTGATTTTTACCACTTACATAAATAAATTTCTAAAGAAATGAAGGACAAAGTTATAGTAATCCTAGTAGAGAGTATATTCTATCATGCTCCCTTGCATAGTCTTTTATATGGATGCAACCAAAAAGTATTAGAAAAAATTTAAAATATAATATTACAAATTTTAGCAGCACTAAATCAATTGTAAGGGCTCGCATGGATAGTGGCGGATTTAGGATTTGGTGTTCTAGTGGACACTAACTAATAGAGGAAATTTCTACAGCGTTTTATTTGTAGAATTAACAAATAATAATATTATTTTTGCAAAATGAAAAGTAGATGACAATAAATTTACAAAATTATAATCTTATTCTTAAAAGAGTTTCTATGATACAGTAGTGTTTTCAAATAATAGAATGCTAGTAATTAATAATTTGAATTAATAACATTTCAAAAAAATGTTTTACTTATATAGATTAAAATATAAACACAAATTAATGGGATGAAAGAATAGTGTAAAAATCCTAATTGTTGCAAGCAATTTGGACGAAGGAAGTAATCCTTCCATTTCAGTGACTTTGCTCGCATTTGGTGTTTTGACATTATTCACAGTTTACTAATATTTTGTATTTTATTTTTTAATCTATAAGTTAAAACATAGTTAAGTGTAATCTTATTTAATTCGTCTCAATGCAAAAGTTATCAATATCAATATTTTATAATTTTTTATTACGCACAATTAAAGATATCACAAATTTAATAGAAGTAATTACCTTCACAAGTGTACCTTGTTTGTATAAGGTTGGAAGGATAGAATAGCCCATGCATAATTTTCGAACTCAGAAATTCTAACATCTCTCTAAAAAAACTCTCTGAACTAAAACAAGCTAAAAGTATTAATTGAAGAACAATGACGAACCAAAACAAGCATAAATACGATTCGGTAAGTAATTAATCGATTCGAAAATTTTGAAAATAAATAAATAAATAAATAAATAATTGAAGAATAGCCTCAGTCGCACGAAATGAGTGACCCAACCATAGTGGAATCGCACAAAACGTGTGACTGGACCATGGTATTCAGTCGCACGTTTTGTGCGACTCCACCATGGTTCAGTCGCACGTTTTGTTTGATTCCACCATGGTTGGGTCGCACATTTTGTGCGACTGAGGCCGTATTCTTCACATTTTTTTATAAATTTTTTTATGTTTATGTTTTATTTGTATAGTTATTTATTTATTTTATTTACTTAATTTATTTATATTATTTATTTATTTTTGTATTTATGTTTATGTTGTATGGTTTAAATTATTTATTTATTTAAATTATTTAATTATTTAATTTATTTACTTAATTTATTTATATTATTTATTTATTTATTTATTATGTAATTACTTAATTATGTTTATGTTTATGTTTTATGTTTATGTTTTATTTATTTTATTTTTATGTATTTAAGTTATTTATTTATCTTATTTTTATTTACTTAAGTTAATATTTAGTTGTTAAAAAATAATTTTATATTGGCAGGACTTTGAAAACTTAGAAGATAATATAGATTACTCTGATAGACTTGTTACGGATAGGGAATTTGATTCAATAGATGAATTACATAGTTGGGCTGATGAGATAGGATTAGCAATTGGTTTTCAATCTATACGTGATTCATATAAACGTAAGGAAGGACGTTCAAGAGTTAGTTTATACTTAAGGTGTCACAAATATGGTAATATTAGGGGTGATTTGAACAACCTAGATAATGTTGCTAGACCTGGTTCTAGAAGTAGTGCTTGTGGTTGTAAATTTATGATTATAAGAAGTAGTCGTAATCCAGGAGAAAGACCTTGGATGGTAAAAGTGTGTCCCGGCGAAAAAGAAAGACATAATCACCCGTATTTTGTATATAAAGATGGGCAAGTAAGAGCACATAGGATGAATGTAGATCATATTAGGCAGCATATACGAGATTTTACTGCAACTGGCATGTAACCAGCCTTCATAATGACGTCAATTAAAAGGAACTTTCCTGGTTTTTATGCTAGTATAAATCAAATCTACGACATAAGACAAATATTGAGGAGGGAAGAGATGGATGGTAGGACTCTTCTTCAACATTGTCTTTATTTGGTCACAGAAAATAATTATGTTGTTTGGACAGATTTGGATTGTGAGGGCCTGAGTGACAGTTGACTAGGTTATTAATTGCAAACCTCACATACATCCAGATGATACGTACGTGGCCCCATGTTATGTTGACAGACACAACGTATAAGACGAATAAGCCAAAGTGACCCCTTTGCGAAATAATTAGAAATGACGATAAAATGAAAAAGGTGGCGAATTATAAAAAGCCGGTACAGAATAGGGGTATGCAAATACATAGAACGGCGCAATCATTATAGTAATACCTGCAATTTCTTTACTCCTACTTGTCTATTAAGAGCAATTAGTTTTTTGACGCTTGAATTTTTCAATTACTAACAAATACTCCTTCCTATTTATTTAAAATGTTCTATTTATTTTTGAAATACTATTTATCTATCATTTTTAAATTGCATTTTATTACTCTCTCCTATTTAAAATTATTGTTTATTTTTCTTATTTAGTCAAGTCATTTTAATTATGCACTTTATATTTTTGGCAAAGATTTTTTTACCTAAATACCCCCAACTACCTCAACTTATATTATTTAAAATGCCCCACCTACCACCTTTTCAATTATTATAATCACTTAAATATCCCAACTACCACCTTTATAATTATTACAATCACTTAAAATACCCCAACTACCATTTTCTTAAAATTCGTGTCCAACGCAAAGTGGACAATAATTTTGAATAGGAGGGAGTAAAACATGGTCATGTGGGATCTTATTTGATTCGTTTTGATGTAAAGCTTATTAATATCAATTTTTAATTATACATAACTCGATATATTAAGGATCGAATAAGTGCATTGGATAGAGTGTATAAAGTAAATGAAACATTTTAGATGAATAGAAGAGAGTATTTTAGAACATAGGTAACTAGAAAAAATGAAAATAAGAAAAAATAATTTGGCAATTAATTTGTATATACCCAAAATGAAGAGATGAACAAAGCTCAATTGGAATCATATACATATTATAATACGGGATAATCTATGCCACGTGTCAGCCTATGAATCATTTGTCATTTATGACACTCTTAATTTATGACTACTCCTCCTTAAATACGATTTTAATAATAATAAGTTACTGAATTGTAAAGTCATTCTTATGACTACTCCTAATTTATGACTACTACTCCTTAAATACGATTTTAATAATAATAACTTACCGAATTGTAAAGTCATTCTTATGACTACTCCTAATTTATGACAACTACTCCTTAAATACGATTTTAATAATAATAAGTTACCGAATTCTTTTCATCTTCGATTATAATAGAGCTTCATTACTTTTATGATTGTTTTGACTCTTGATCAACTTTCTAGACTTAATACACTAGTGGAAAAAACAACATAGGCTGCGGTTTTTTTGCTACTATAGGCTGCGGTTTTGACTCGCAGTATTAGTAATAGCAGCAGATGACAAAATATTATTGGCTGCGGTCCTAAAAACCGCAGCCTATAGACTATTTTCACAAAAAAAAGGTGATTATTGGCTGCGGTCATTGCCAAAACCGCAGCCTTTGATGGATTTTTTTTTTGTTTCATACAGCCTTTGCAATTCCATGCATCATACTGAAAATGTCCAACAAATCGAAGAACATTAAAGAACATTCAAGACCAATTCCCACAAGTAAAAAAGCAGCCCAAATATCAAAACAATAAAATAAAATAGCATCCATCATCATCCATTTACAATAAAATTTATCAAAAGGAACAAATTTAATCTAAAATAGCAACATTTACAATAAAATAAGAGAACGAAGAGAACGAAGATGGTAGTCACTGGAGAACGAAAATACTCATCTAACTTTCAAAAAAAAAGAAAAAACTCATCTAACTTAGGGTTTTTATAAGAGAAGGAAAGATCAAGAGAAGGCTCTGCAGGACGCCGGTTTTGGGTCGCTGCTACAGGACGCCGAAATTGAAAAATGGTGTTGCTATAGGGCAGCTTTTGGAGTATCCGATTTTGGAGGAGGAGTTGCTGCTACAGGACGCCGAAATTGGAGGAGAATGGTGCTGCTACAGGGCCGCCGGTTTTGGAGAAGGAGTTGCTGCTACATGGCCGCCGGTAGTAATGGAAAAGAATCGATGTTAGGAGGAGGGATTTGGGAATGGGTTTGGGAATGGGTTTGGAGAAAGGGTTTGGAGAATATTGGTAATGGCCGCCGGTTTTGGAGGAGGGATTTGGGAATGGGTTTGGAGAATAATGGTACTGCTTTCTTTTGAGGAACTTAGGGTTTATTTTTTTTATAAGAGAGGCGCAAATGAGAGGTAGAGATCAAAGAAATAGGGTTTTTATTAGAGAGGCCCAAGTGAGTGGAAATAGGCTATTTGTTGCGGTCCACTAAACAACCGCAGCCTTTGAGGCTTTAAAATTTTTTTTTTGGTTATTGGCTACGGTTTTGTCAATGACCGCAGCCTATGTGCTATTTTTTTTCGCCTTATTTTTCTTCTATTATCTGCTGCGTTTATTTATTTATTTTTCCGCAGAATTTTTTTTTTTTTCATCTTTGTATATAATATACTTTATTACTTTGATGATTGTTGTGACTCTTGATCAACTTTTTAGACTTAATAAGATATGGTTTTCATTAAATGTAGTTATTATTAAAGTTTAAAAGTAATATTATTAATAAATTAACATTGAAAAACTATTTTCACAAAATTAAATAACAAGTCCTTTGGTAACCTCCATTAAAATTGATCTATACTATATATATTATCAATATATATATATATATATATATATATATATATATATATATATATATATATATATATATATATATATATATATATATATATATATATATATATATATATATATATATATATATATATATATATATATATATATATATATATATTATCAAGTACCAAAACAAGATGAAAGAAAATTGAATTTTCACAATATATATCACAATATATCATATTGCATCTCAACTTCATTTCAAAAATTTTGTTGAAATTTTTCGTCATTTGTATGAAGAGAAAAAGTTTAATGGATATATATGACTTACTAGATTTTGACTTTGGTTTTGGTGTTTATATAAAAATAAAGGAATTATGGGTTCACTTATTATATTTATTTGCTTTTAGTTGTACTTTTTATTTTAGTTTATTCTTCTTACCTCTATATATTATTATCCAAGAAAATGAACAATAATGTTCTTTGAGGTTTCTAAATTATTTTGTTTATTAATAAATTCATATACCAAATATAATCATTTTTATCAATTGTACATGCATGTGTATTTTGTTATCAAGTTTTACATCAAGTTATACAAAATATAATCACTGCTTTTATTTATTTTTATAATCATTGTAATTAGTATAATAATTAAATAATAAATATAAAATTTTTGTGGGATAATAAAATTTTTCAATTGAATATTTTAAATTTAAATTTGTAGTGTTTCTTATATAGTGATATATACATCATTAAAAAAATATATATAGTAATATACATACGTACATATGTGTAGTTATTCTTCATAACTTTAAACTCTTTTTTATAATTTAGCAACATTGGTTAAAAATATATTATAGATCTATTATAACAAAATCTTTTGAATACCGTGCATAGCACGGGTAAATATCAAGTTAACTCTAACAAAAGACCCTCCAAGTTAGCCTACGTTCTGACAAAATGGAGAGCGATAGTACAAGAAACCCCCCAAAACCAATACTTCCTTCGTTCTTTTTTACTTGTAATATTGTTGACTGTCGTACTATTTATTAAGCAAATTAACTTTTATATTGTCGGTAATCTAAAAGTTAAAATATAGTCATATGAGATCTTGTTTGAATCGTCTCTATTAAAAGTTTATTAATTTTGAGTTTTTATAATTTTTCGATATGTATAATTAGAGATATTAAATATTCAATTCGTACATTGGGGAGTGTGAAAAAACAAATGGTGCAACTAATATGGAACATAGGAAGTATCTATCTAGTTACAAGCATCTCTTTTATTGTATCATTCACCCTCCTTGTCATTCTAAACATAATGTCATTTACAACATCCTTTATATTACAAGAGTGCTTATCAAAAATACTCCTTTTGTGATGCATCCAAAGGCTGTAAAAGAGATTAAAATTAACCTAAATAATCATACATATTGTTTATCTGTTGTGAATAATCTCAACTATCGATTATTTCTAAATAATTCAAACTTTGTATACTTTTTTGCTGATAGCCCCTTTGTCACTTTTAACATATACTATTGTAGGTATCTACCATCAAAGAAGAATAGAATTAGACACACAAAGAAGCATAAGAATAAGAAGTTAGTGTAATGGCTAATAAATACATATGATAGCCGGTTAAAATGTAGAAATGGGTACTGTTAGCAAAATATAAAAGTGGAATTGTTTTATTAAGGAAAATTTACCTAGAATAATCCAACATTTTCATAGCTTTCTTACAATGATCCCACCTATTCATTAATCATGAATAATCACAACTTTAGAGGGCTTTTTCCTAGAGTAAACTCGGGTAACTAGATGATCTGCTATAATAGGTAATGTACTTAAACAATAAATTGAAAATTAATGTAAAATTAGAGAAGAATTTTAAAATTTTACATAAAAAAATTCCGAATAATAAAAATAATAAGAAGTTATGAGGGTAGCAATATGCTTATTTATCATATGGAGTTGCTATAAATATCATTATAATTGTAAAAATAAAAACTATTCACTCGATACGTAACGCGACTTGACTAACTTCATAGCTTGTGTTAAGGAGTCAAGCAAATGGAGTTTGTCCATTAGAATATTTTGGAGTCCATATTTTGCAAAGTTTCATAATGTTTGAACTCAATCTTAATTGTTGCACCAAAAATTGGAATGTTATGGCAGGTGTTATCCTTTAAAGGGTAGGTTGGTGGGGGTAAATAAGTACTTGTATGAGTTGGGGCAAAGTCTGATCGGTTATTGTTTAATATAGAAAACTTAATTATGATTTTGGTTCTATAAATAACACTAGTACTTGTATAGAACTATACAATAATACTTCCTTTGTCTTCTTGTATATACATATAATTAAAAGTAAAAAATAATGGTAAAGATCGGAGATATTATCAAAATAGATATGTTAGAAAATTAAAAGAACAGACATAAATTAAAATATTAACAAACTCATTAGGACAGAGAGGTAATATATTTATAAAGACAATTTTAAATATAAATTATCCGATGAATTATATATAAGAGATTTTAACGATTAATTTGTATTGATCTAGAATCAATGTAATGGTTTCCTAAATTATGGTAAATACATATAATAACAAGGAGACCGAAATTATTACACAAATTCTTGTGAGAGATGGTCTCTTTGAGAGGCTATATTGGCCGACCCATAAAGGAAAATGTAGAGTAAGTTATTCAGTGTGCATTAAGAATACAATAAGTAGGCATTCAAGAAATTGTAAGTATCGCACGCTTACTCTGTGGTCATTAAGGATATTGTAAGTAGGCTTTAAGATTATAGTAAGTAGGCATTAAGGATACTGTAATTAGGCATTTAAGAATACTGTAAGTAGACATTAATTAAGATATTGTAAGTAGGCTTATAGATACATTAAGTAGGCATTAAGAATGATATAAGTAGGCATTGAGGATGACGTAAGTAGACATTAAAGATACAATAAGTAGGTATTAAGCTTTAATGAGTTGGGTCTGAGGGAAGTCCCTCAGAGAGATGTTCTCTGAGAAGACTGGCTAAAATTATTAGGCATTTTTATTACACAAATTTCTAATCAATCACCATAATTTATAAATAACGACAAGGAGACAATAAAATAAAAGTCATTTTTATTAACTAAATTATTAGGCATTTAGTTTATTTATGTGTAATTAAAATTTATTTTATCAAGCCCAACATATCACTTTTGTTCTCATATTTTTAGTTTATTTTTTACATGTTAAGTCAATCACATTCAATTGATCAGTTTAATTCAATTCTATATAGTAATTCAATTTTACTTTTATACAGCAGATTATCCAGTATATATAAACACACTCATAAAATACCTCATCTAAAATCAAATAATAGTAACTCAAAAATACCAAAAAAGCCTAAAAATTTGACTTACGAACTTGACGCAACTAATTAAATTGTTATATGAAACTGTCCTCGATCCTCACCACGTACAACTAAATGAACAACCTAGGACCATATGCCATAGATTTTTTTCATTTTCATTATTTTATTTGAAGCTCAAAAACTTTATAAAAAAAGTTGATATCCTCATAGTATGACACTTGACATAGTTGATGGGAAGAATGGTACAATAATTAAAAGAAAACAAGAAAGAAACACATCAAAGTGAAATACATTGTCTAGCTTATTTAGAGTAGTCAACATGTTACTCCCCCATCCCTTCTCTTTAGCTTTCATAATCAACCTCAACATCCTTGTAGTTGTAGTTGTTGTTGTAGTTGGGTCCAATCTTTGAGTCCCCCACTCACACACACTAAAAGAATCTTCCCTTCTATTGAAAATGACCCTTATATCTTGATAAACGTTAAAAACCCTTTCTCATTTTTCCTTTTCATTTCATTTTCTTGTGAAAATTGTATGTTTTTGATTGCTTGTGGAAAATTGTAGCTGTCCTTTGGACATTTTTTTTTACATATTTTTAACCGTTTCAATTTTTTTATATAATTTCCAATCCTATTTTTTAGGTAAACTTGGTCCTATCATCAAGTTTAGTTAGTTAAAGTTACATGAATGTATAATAATCTATTCTAAAATTAAATTTTGTCTACGTTATAATGTTACTTCTTTTACGACTCTGAATACTATAGTTGCATAGAAGGACAATTTGACACTATTCATCAATGTCACTTAATTGTCATATTGTCTTTAGGTTAAAACATAGGCATGTGAGATCTTGTTAGAATCATCTCAATCTAAATTTTATTAATTTTTAGTTTACATTATTTTTCGATGTGTATAATTAAAAATATTTTAACGATTGAATTAGTGCATTGGGGCATTTTAAAAAACAGAAGAAGTAGGTTTTATCATTAATCATATAGTTATTATGATACTATGTCAAAAAAACCACTCTAATTACAAACTTAAACTTATAGTTGAAACCTCAGAATATATTATATGTTGGATCAAAATTTCTTACATACTTGGTTAAGGTGATTTTCAATATTCTTTCAAAAAAGAGAGGAGATTTTCAATATTGTAGATTGATGGTTGATTTGTGGCTAAGTTTATTATGTCTCATGGCCTTTTTTCTCATAATAAATAATAGTTTTTTTTTTAAAAACAATTCATTTATTGAATGAAAGATAATAGGAGTGTCATTTTGAATCCATGTAATCTCGTTTATAATTATCAATAACAAAATACCATAATAATTATCAATAACAAAATACCATAATATAAAAATTATATCAAGTAATTTTGATTTATAAAACTTAGAAAAACTGAAGTACAAATAATGAAAAGTACTTCAAAATTTCATTAATTATAATTTTAGTTAAATCAATCATTAATTATTAATTATTAATTATAATATCAAAAAATGGATTTCTCTTGTGGTTGGTAGTTTATGAGTTGTTCTCATCTTATGTTATGCACCAAAACAAAAGGATTTATGGTCTTTATTATTTAATAAAGTAAAACATTGGATGTAAGCCTTGGTGGACCACAAGTTAAGATGGGCCATATCCACCTACTTTTAAGCCCAAATGCAAAAAGTGGACGAGATTGAGCCGACACTTAACCAATAGTGGACTAGTACAAAATTTGGTCTTAGTGGTCAATTCTACAACTTCATATTTTTGGGTGAAATTTGAGAAAATACTTATTTACTTAACATAAACATGTGTTTAAACATTTTATTTGAGAAAATTGATTGCGAGTTTGACCACAAAGTTATTCAAGAAAAGCACCTTAAGAAAAAAATTGTTTAAGAAAAGCACCTTAACATGCGGTTAATCATTTGATTATCATAATTAGTTTCTATTTTCTTAAATGTATGATACTTATTTATTTCTTTCAAAAGCTGCTCGTCTAAGATATCATCTCTCGATAAGGCAATCTCAAACAATAAGCTTATATTTTCATAATATGTATGAAATATGCTATTTGACCCATGTATGGCGTGTCTCTCCATGAGACCATCTCGTACAGCAAATTGTGTTCTTTGAAAGGGTTTTATTTTGTGAAAAGTTATGCGTAAATATAAACGAACATATTAAAAAATTCAATCCAAAGGAATAATCTTTCATAAGTCGAGAATGGTTCTTTATGTTTAAATTGAGGAAATTGGATGGAAAATAATGGAGGATTTGGAGGAATGAATTTGCCTATGTTCGAATGAAACAAATGGAAAAAATTTAGAGCGTAAGAATTCAAAAGGAAGATATTTGAAGGGATTTAGTTCCTTAAATTGCTAGTGGACAAGTTTATAGAAAATTTAAAAAAAATTGGAAGGACAGTGAGTTATGTATTCCTCTCCCTCCCTTTCCCCCTAAACAAGCAAGAAAAGTTGTCTTTCTGATTATTTATCTTTTTTTCCCTTTTCTTTCCTCATTTCCTTTCCATTTTTTTCCTTTCTCTCCTACTTTATTATCCAAACAATATTGCATCAATGAATGAAATACTGAATATTATACTAGCCTAAGGTGTAAACATTAGAATGGGTGTTGGAAGAATGAATTCTCAAGTCACTAACAACGAACTAAACGATGATATATCTTCTTCTCCTATTTGACTATCAAAAAAATGGCAAACTATTATGAGAGATGGTCTATTTAGGAGACTCATCCATTTGGGCAAACTCAATATATTATGAGAAAAAAAATAACAAGTGCGCGATTCATCACATATGTTTTTTATTTGGAGTTGGAGTTTCAACATATTAAAGTTGGTAATTTCAACCTATTTGAGTTGGTGATTCGATTAAAGTTAGTAAGTAAATATATTTGGAGTGGTGTTTTGACCTATTAAGTTGTTAATATAATAAAGTTGATATTTTCACATATTAACATTAGCATTTTAACCTGTTGATGTTGGTATTATAACTTGTTTTAGTTCGTGTTTTTATGCTGCTTAATTGTTATTTTGACTTATTTAGGTTAGTGTTTTAACCTATTGAAATATGTGTTTTAACCTATTAAAGTTAGTGTTTTGACATGTTCAAGTTGATATGTTAACATGTTGAAGTTGGTATTTCATAGTTGTTGCTTTAACTAACTACTACACTATAGGTTACACTACAACATAATTTGCTTTTAGTGGGATATATTTAGCGACATTTAATTTAAATGTCGCTATTTCAAATTTCTTATAGTGTATATAGAGGATTTAGTGACATTTATTAGAGTTTTTAGCAACATATTAAAAAGTCACACTAAAGTTTTTAGCGACATAGTTTCTAGTGACATTTCTCACAAATGCCACAATAGACTATAGTGACAATTATATATGCCACTAAAGATCAAATTAAGTGTCGCTAAATCACTTTATGGTGGAACTTTAAATAAAAACCAATAATTATTACACTAAAAATATAAATCAGTGGCATTTTTTTAATACCACTAAATCCAATGTCGCAAAAAGCTGAATTTGTTGTAGTGTTAAAACACCAACTTTAATATGTTAAAATACCAACTTTAATAGGTTAAAATATCAACTTCAATAGGTGAACAACTTAATAGGCTATAACAACTTAACATATTAAATCACCAACTCCAAAAATCAACTTTAATAGGTTAAAATACCAACTTAAATAGGTTTAAAGACCAACTTCAAATAGGTTAGAACAGATATAGCATGCACGTGTAGTTTTTAGTTGTAAAATGTTAGTGCATTAGACCTGAAGAGCCATCTCTATAAGAGATGATCTCTTCGAAGTCTAGGTGCCAATAAAATAGTGCATAATTAAATGTAAGACATTATGAATAAAAGGGAATACTAGCATAAGGTGTAAACATTAGAATAGGGAAGACAATGGGTCGGACTCGGCTCGGATTATACATACTTCGATTTTGCTTGGATAATAGTCGGAGTTTTTTTTTCCAGTCCAACTCCACTCGGAGTTGGATTATGCATACTCCAAGTTTGCCCCAACTCGGACTCTCGGACCTCGAACGAAATCGGATGCGGAGTTAGATTATTATCAAATAGTATCGTTGTGATATTGTACTAATGATTTTAACGCATACAAAATTAACAAAAAATATTTTTCAAATACAATTTAACAAAAAAATATGTACTTCGAATTCAAATTTAACTAAACAAAATAGTCCTACTACTACAATTTAACTAAATTTTCTCGCATTTTAAATAAGCGTATTTTATTTCTTTTGATCTGATTTGGCCTATTCTGATTTATTAATCTAAATAAAAATACCCAGTAGTTTTTCAAAAGCGAAAATTACAATTAGTATTAGAGAGAGCTTGAATTAGTCATGTCTAGAGTTTTAAAAGGAACAAAATATTAGTGTAAAAGTCAAATTCAAAGTCAGATTCCCTTCAGGGTCGGAGTCGAATCGGAGTGTGGATTTTAATTAAGGTCCAACTCCGGTCCGTTTCTAAGTTGGACTCGGATCAAAGAATTCGGAGTCGAATGGGGGGGGGGGGGGGGGGGGGGGGGGGGGGTTTTTTTTTTTTTTTTTTTTTTTTTTTTTTTTTTTTTTTTTAATCTTCCTTTGAAACCAATTTGATAAGAGGGGGGGTTTTTTTTTTTTTTGCATGTTAGGCGGTCTATTTCATAAAAGAAATCCCGGCCCACTATAAGTTGACTAATTCTATGTCCGTGTTTATTTTGAATTTTTTGGTGGCTAATTAACTTTCACTTGGAATGTCAATGAATCAGAGTAAATTCGAATTCGATTTGACTCTAAATATAAGTCAAATTTTCTTGTCGAACTATAACACCGTTGCATATGCCCACATCCAATAATAATTTTTACGTAAAAAGTAGCACATTTTGATAAGTGCAATTATTTGTACTTATCCGTGCTATCTTTACCTCCTTGTATTGATCAAGGTTTGCGGCATGGGAAGATCATTGCTCGCTTGAAGATGTTTTACAATGAAGATGGGCAAAAGAGAAAAGAGTAGAAAAGTGCGAAACAAAAGTTTTGAGAAGAAATTTGATACATGCTCACTCATTTGGCCATAACTATTGATAGAGAGATGACATTGATGCAAGGTTTGCGGCATGGGAAAGTAGACTTCAAGAGCTTTCCAACAGTATATTATATGTCCATATCCAAAAACCGAGCTGGAAATGACGGCCATTCAAATTTCGGCTCCTTTGTAACGACTCGTTGCTTCTTCTCTGAACTCTCTTTCCAGGTCAGTACATATGTAACGACTCGTCGCACCCGATGTGGCGAGTTGTCGCTTTTCGTCTAATTGAATTTAAACGGTCTTGTCTCCTAATTTTTGGATCCACTATTTAAGTGGAGGTTAAACCCTAGTTTAGAGATTCAATTTTCTTTTCTTCAAAACTCTAGAGTTCCTTTGTATTCCATAGAATTAGTTCTAAGCTTTCCTTTGAGAATTTCAATATTGTAATCTTGGATTTCATTAGTAATTTACTTTTTCTTCTTCATCTCCATTATCAAGGTATTTCCTCTACACTCAAGTTTTTTAAATTATGTCTTATTGTTTGTTTCATGATAGTTTATTTGTCACAGAATTCTCTATAGACATGATTAGTGAGTAGTTTTGTATGCTATGACATTGGATTTGAACCTTAATATGTATGTGATTGTTAGATGAGGATTGATGATTGTGATGTTGATTTGGTTTGATTAAATTGTTATGTATGATCGTTCAAGTTAAAGTCTTTTAATTTCTCTTAATACCAAAATCACGAAAGTTGAGGGATGAGAATATTATTAGTCTTGGGTGATAAATCAAGTTAATATGTCTCCTTAATCAAAATTACGAAAGTTGAGATTGAGTAGTATATTATTTTGTAATGTTATCGATCAAAATACGAAAGTTGAGATTGAGAGAACCCATTTAATTTGATTTAATTTGGTCACCATCCCGAAAAGGAGTGATTAAGTTAGATCAGTAAATCAATTCAACGAAATCAATTGAAATCCTTATCGAAATAATCATATGCTATTGGTGGGAAATTCCTATGTCCTAGTCATTTTATTATCTTAATATCATCATATTTCTTAAGCACTTTCACATAGTTCATAAAAACAACCAACAAATCTTTTGTTCCCCAAGTGATTAATTGAACGACTCTTGTATTAATCTTGCCTCCCTGTGATTTGGCTCTGTCTCTTAGACTGAAGGGAAAGAGTCATAACCGGATAGCATCTTCTGTGACATTGTTGATGCTGATGGTGTCACATTTCTCAATGAAGTCGGATAGATGATCATGTGGACTTTCAGAAGGTTGTCCACCAAATTGGTTTCGCTCGATCAACTAAATCAAGTGAGTGCGAAGATCGAAGTTATCGGCAGCTATGGTTGGCTTCACAATACATGAGGCAGTTGAATGAGCAGGAGTGGGCCTACCCATTTGGTCGAATGTCGGTGGAGGTGGAGTGGCCATTTCTGGTGAGCCTGGTGGTGTAGTTCCACAAGATGTGGTGCCTGGTGGCGTTGGATTAGGAGATGGTGCCCTAGACGTTTCAATTTCTCTTCTCCTTCTCAAAGCGTTGGCTCTACGCGTAGTGGCCTCGATCTCGGGATCGTACAGTAGTTCACCTGTCGAGTGAGAGCGTCTGTGCATCCACAAAAAAAAGTAGACCAAGCGTGAAACAAAAAGATATTGAAAAGAAGCTGAAACAAAAATAAGAAATAGCAATTAACTAAACTGCACTAAATTAACCGAAGCCTCCCCGGCAAGGACGCCAAAAACTTCTTAGGGTTTTATTTTAATGCCGCAAGTGTACGGGTGTCGTAGCACAATTACGGGTTGGATCACAGGAAGGCAAGATTAATACAAGAGTCGTTCACTTAATCACTTGGGGAACAGAAGATTTGTTGGTTATTTTTATGAACTATGTGAAAATGCTTAAGAAATATGATAACATCAAGATAATAAAATGACTAGGACATAGGAATTCCCCACTAAAGCATGTGATTATTTCGATAAGGATTTCAACTGATTCCGTTGAATTGATTTACCGATCTAACTTAATCACTCCTTTTTGGGATGGTGACTAGAGGTGTTCAATGGGGCGGGTCGACCCAACGGGTCAAGGGTCGAGTCATTAGCGGGTCGGGTCAATAATGGGGCGGGTCATTAACGGGCTTTGGTGTAAAGGGTCGGGCCGGGCCGGGTCGGATAATTATAAGTTTTAATTGCGGAAAAAAAATTACCACATTTTTTTTTAAAATTTTTAAATGATATTATTATATATATAAGTGGGTCGATCCATCGGGCCATAAAGTATAATAAAAAAGATTATTTTATGAACTTTTCAAAAAGGGTCAAATTGGGTCGGATTTAAATGGGCTTGACCCCCCCGACCCGTTTAACATTTGACATGACCCGCCCCGCCCCGGCCCATTTAAATTTTGACTCGCCCCGCCCCGACCCGGCCCGTTGAACACATCTAATGGTGACCAAATTAAATCAAATTAAATGGGTTCTCTCAATCTCAACTTTCGTATTTTGATCGATAACATTACAAAATATCATACTACTCAATCTTAACTTTCGTAATTTTGATTAAGGAGACATATTAACTTGATTTATCATCCAAGACGAATAATATTCTCATCCCTCAACTTTCGTGATTTTGGTATTAAGAGAAATTAAAAGACTTTAACTTGAATGATCATACATAACAATTTAATCAAACCAAATCAACATCACCATCATCAATCCTCATCTAACAATCACATACATATTAGGGTTCAAATCCAATGTCCTAGCATACAAACAATAAGACATAATTTAAAAAACTTGAGTGTAATGGAAATACCTTGATAATGGAGATGAAGAAGAAAAAGTAAATTACTAATGAAATCCAAGATTACAATATTGAAATTCTCAAAGGAAAGCTTAGAACTAATTCTATGGAATACAAAGGAACTCTAGAGTTTTGAAGAAAAGAAAACTGAATCTCTAAACTAGGGTTTAACATCCACTTAAATAGTGGTTCCAAAAATTAGGAGAAAAGACCATTTAAATTCCATCAGATGAAAAGCGAGGATTCGTTACAAAGGAGCGACGAGTCGTCGCATAGAAGCAACGAGTCGTCACTTTGGAACGACGAGTCGTCGCTCTTGGTCTGACTGGCGAACTTTGAATGGCCGTCATTTCCTGCTCGGTTGTCCGATATGTACTTATAATATACCGTTGCAAAGCTCTTGAAGTCCACTTTCCAATGTCACAAACCTTGCCTCAATGTGATCTCTCTATCAAAAGTTATTGCGAAACAAGTGAGCATGTAACAAATTTCTTCTCAAAACTTTTGTTTCGCAATTTTCTACTCTTTTCTCTTTTGCCCATCTTTATTGTAAACATCTTCAAGCGAGCAACGATCTCTTCACTTATTTAAGGGGTCTTAGGCTATTTCTCCAAGCCTTCAACCTCTTCTCAACCCCATGGCCTAACAAAAGCTTCAATTTCTCCTCATATATCATAATAATACAACATTAAGCACATGAGATAAAATTATAACAATTCACTACTGTCGATCATAAATCCCACTAAAACGTCATACAAGGAGTGTAAAGATAGCACGGATAAGCGCAAATAATTGCACTTATCACATTTTTATTAAAGAGTTTGGTTCTCACGGTTCTCATATAAGCTTGGTTCTCACTGGAACTTTACCCCATAATATATATATAGATATATATATATATATATATATATATATATATATATATATATATATATATATATATATATATATATATATATATATATATATATATATATAATTATATATATATATATTTTGTATGTATGTATATATATATATATATTATTATAGTATATATATATATATATATATATATATATATATATATATATTATATATATATATATATATATATAATATATATATATATATATATATATATATATATATATATATATATATATATATATATATATATATATATATATATATATATATATATATATATATATACTATATATATATATATATATATATATATATAGTATATATATATATATATATATATATATATATATATATATATATATATATATATATATATATATATATATATATATATATATATATATATATATATACTACCTCAGTTTTATTAGTTGCTACGGTTCTGCAGCATCATTCACCAATTGATCTTGTTTAATATATAGTTCTACATGTATAATGTAAAACATAGTCAAGTGGGATCTTGTTTGATTAGATCTTAAGTGTATTTTTTAATATTAACTTTTAGAATTTTTTATCATATAAAATTAGAGATATTAAAAGCTTAAAATGAATTGCATGGATGAAGCGTGAAAAGCGAGTGTAGCAACTATTAAAACGGAGGAAGTATATAATATATATATATATATATATATATATATATATATATATATATATATATATATATATATATATATATATATATATATATATATGATATATATATGTATTATTAGTTATATATATGTGTGTATATATATATATATGTGTATATATATATTTATATATATATATGTGCTATATATATATATATATATATATATATATATATATATATATATATATATATATATATATATATATATATATATATATATATATATATATATATATATATTATATATATATATATATATATATATATATATATATATATATATATATATATATATATATATATGTGGGTGATGTGTTGTATTGTAGGAATTTTGGGTGTGTTTTTGATGGTTGAGCATGTTCAACTGTCAAAGTATTAGGTGTTATGTTTTTTCTTTGATGATGCATAGTCCACCCCTATGCTGTTCTGGGTGGCCTGTTTCTTGGTCCCCTCATCCAATGGCTTTTTCCCCTCGCGGGGTTTTTTATGCCGGCGGTTGTGGGTTCTCCAAGTTTCAGGTGGAGGTATTTTTCATTCAATAATATATATCCCAAATTCTCAAAAATATATATATATATATATATATATATATATACATATATATATATATATATACATATATATATATATATATATATATGTATATATATATATATATATATATTATATATATATATATATGTATATATATATATATATATATATATATATATATATATATATATATATATATATATATATATATATATATATATATATATATATATATATATATATATATATTAGTCATATACAACTTAGACTCGTCCTTTTGATGACATGGTCTTAAACAAGAATTTGTGCAGATATGATTAGTATTTACTCCCTCCGTCCCATTGAATATGCATCATTTTTCATTTTGGTCCGTCCCACTATTTTAAAAATACACCATTTTTCTTTGATGCAATTTAAAAGGGATGGAGTTTTAATTTTTTCATTATCTCTTCTCATTTATTATCACTTTTTTAAAAATACACCATTTTCTCTTTGATGCAATTTAAAAGGGATGGAGTAGTATAAGATTTTAAGATCTTTAAGTATGGTTTTAAGATTTTTAGGAGAATAAATTTGTCATAATAGGCCCTTTTATAAAAAAAGGGTTATTACAATATTTAACTATCGAAATTGATCATCGAGAAAAAAGAGACACTTTAAGATCTTATGTATGATCCTAAAATAGGTGTAAATATCTTAATATAGATAACTAGTATAGAATCCCGTGCAATGCACGATTTTTTTAGCATCGGCATATATAAATATATATATTAATTAAAAAAATAAAGCCTGAGATATTATATAGTAAATTACTCAATTTTGACAATATATGTATAAATTAAATTTGTAATTTTAGAAATTGTCTAGAACATATGGTGCGGTATAGATATTTTCTAATTTACTCAATTTAACTATAAATAAATGTCAGTCAAAGATAATTTAATGGTAGAGTTATTGTTTAAGATTAAATGCAATTTATTAATTTACTCAATTTAGATTAATAAATATAGTAATTAATTAATTTGATTATTCCATGTGAAAAATCTTTGAAAGGATGCCACATGAAATTTTTTTGGTTCTTTTAGTTAATAGTATGATTGATGGATTTATTTTAGTTTAATAAAATAAAATCAACTTTACCTTATTTAGTTTAATAAATATAGCAATAGCAATTAACAAATCATATTATCTATCTATACTATATACTAAATGCATTCTTCAGTATGACACGTGTCGCCTTCATGTTCATTGTTTTCCCTCCAAAAATTTTCATTTAGCTAAATTAGGTAAGTAGAATAATTAAACTTAAATGTCCTATTATTTAAATCAATTAACATGTCAAATGGCAATAAAAAATTGGACAATATGAAATCAATATACGTATGGTCAAAATATCATTCTATAAAAAAGGAAATAAAAAATTGGACAATGTATGGTCAAATTCTTTTCTATATCTTCTTTATTCTTTATTTATGTTATTTATGTTATATACATATATATATATATATATATATATATATATATATATATATATATATATATATATATATATATATATATATAAATTTAAAAAAAAGGGAAAATTCCAAAGTTTTATTTTAGAGTTTTAAAATTTGAAAGAATTAATGTAATGCAAAGACCAATTGTTCTCACACATTAAATATTATTTTCTCTATATTTATTATGTTTACCAAATATCAGAATAATTTAAAATAATTTTATTTATATTTAAGAGATCATTTAAATATTTTTTGATTATCCGTGCTTGGCACAGGATTCCAGCTAGTTAATAAATCTAGCCATAATCCAAAGATTTTTCCATGTGGCAAATCATTGTAAGCATGCCACATGGAATTGTCCAATTCTTTTAGTTAATAGTAGATTAATAAATCATATTCTTAATAAATATAGCAATAATCCAAAGATAATTTCATGTGGCAAATCATTGTGAGCATGTCACATGGAATTTTCCAATTCTTTTAGTTAATAGTATGATTAATAAATCATATTATTAATAAATATAGCAATAATCCAAAGTTAATTTCATGTGGCAAATCATTGTGAGCATGCCACATGGAATTTTCCAATTCTTTTAGTTAATAGTAAGTATAATTAATAAATCATATTATTAATAAATATAGCAATAATCCAAAGATAATTTCATGTGGCAAATCATTGTGAGCATGCAACATTGAATTTTCCAATTCTTTTAGTTAATAGGTTGATTACTCAATCTTGACAATATATGTATAAATTAAATTTGTAATTTTAGAAATTATTTAGAATATATGATGCTCTATATATATTTTCTAATTTACTCAACTTAACTATAAATAAATGTCAGTCAAAGATAATTTAATGGTAGAGTTATTGTTTAAGATTAAGTGCAATTTATTAATTTACTCAATTTAAATTAATAAATATAGCAATTAATTAATTTGATTATTCCATGTGAAAAATCTTTGAAAGGATGCCACATGAATTTTTTCAGTTCTTTTAGTTAATAGTATGATTGATGGATTTATTTTAGTTTAATAAAATAAAATCAACTTTACCTTATTTTGTTTAATAAATATAGCAATTAATAAATCATATTATTAATAAATATAGCCATAATCCAAAGATTATTCCATGTGGCAAATCATTGTGAGCATGTCACATGGAATTTTCCAATTCTTTTAATTAATAGTATGATGTGGCTAATCATTGTGAGCATGCCACATGGAATTTTCCAATTCTTTTAGTTAATAGTATGACTAGTATAAAAACCCGTGTAATGCACGGTTATTAGTATTAAAATATAGAAGTATTATGATTATAAACATTGATGTAATTATTTATTAAATCTATTAAGCTGGAAGCCCATATATTGGGGTGCTGCTATTTATTTTAGACTTTTTAGTTTTATTTACATTGCTCTAATGTTCTGTTAAATGTTTTTAGAATATATATTGGGGTGATGCTATTTATTTTTCTTTTTATTTAGTTAAATAAAATTTTATACTTTTATTTCAATCAAATAATCAATATAGTAGAAATATGATAAAGTATAATGACATGTTATAAAATAAAATGAACTTTACCTTAGTTGGTGCAATAATAAATATAGCAATAAATCAATTAATTTATTTCATATGGCAAATCTTTATAAGAATGTCACGTGGAATTTTTCAAACTTTTTAGTAATCGTATGATATGATAGTTAAAAAATAGACTAGAGATATCTAATGTACTTTGTTCAGCTAATAAATTAGGCTTGGATTATAATTATTAGGTGCCACAATAATATTTTTTTTAATGTTTGACTAATTTTTTTGATAGTTTAAGTTGGTTTAAATCTATAATTCAACTTTTGTAGTTTAATTGGGGCATCAAATTGTTTGCAATAGAATTAATTGTTCAAGTATATATTTCTAGGCACCGAACATGGCAAGCTCAATCATTAAAATGATTTTCATCTTTGAAATTTAGGGTTATAGACAAAATTTATCAAGTAAAATTTAGGGAAATCTCAGGTGGTAATTTTGAGTTTTTGACTTTTTTATGTGATAGACAAATATTTTATTAAATCTGCATGTTAGCCTCGAGCTTTTAACTTTTCCAAGTGCTAGCCAAAAGGTTAAGTTTTTTTGTTAAATTAAATAATTTTTTCAAACAAATTTTTGTAAAACATGCAATATAAGGGTGATGGTGATGTTTGAGTTTATGAAAAAAGTCATTATGATGGATAATAATAACGTAAATTTAGCAAAAATTTTAACCTTTTGCATGCAAGGTGAAAAACGTAAAAGCTTACGAACCCCACGCGAATTTAACAATATTTGTCCATTCACATAAAAAGCCTAAATCTAAGTGTCACCCCACAAAATTTCCATAAAATTTAACTCATCCCAACCCGCAAACAAAATACCCAAATGTTGTACTTTGTGAGTTCATCCATAAATGTAATACGCTTGGTTCTTTGTTTGGGATAAAAATTTAGATTAAACAAAAATAAGTTTAGTCTCTGAAGATGGTAAAGATTGAATATAATATAAAAAAATATTTATCGTATGTATGTCGTATTTACCATGCCTTACGTTACATGGTGAGACCGCCTCATACAAGAATTTGTATTCTATCATATCACCATTCACCAATAAAGAAATATACACAAGTCCAAACACTAAGAGTTAATAATTGGGCTATAAAAACATTGGCCCAATAAGACTAAACTAAACTAAATATATTTCGAAAATATGAAAAGAATAAGCAAATTTAAAATAAAAAAAATCAAAAAATAAGCAACTTCTAAACTTAATTCTCAAAATAGGCACTTTTTTCTCATAGCACAGATTCGGGGTTGTTCGCTGTTACTAACAACGAACAAAGAAGCTTGGTCAGAAATGTCAAGGTCTTCGTTCGCTGTTAGTAACAACGAACAAAAATTTTGACTATTTTTGAACAAGCTTCTTTGCTCGATGTTATTAACAGCGAACAATTACAAGATTACTTTCACTCACTTGTTCCAATTTTAATTGTTATTTTCTTCGCCATATTAATTTTACAAGGCTAATTTTTAGGCTTTTAATTATAAAAAAGCTACGGTTATCAACTTTCTATAATCGAATAATATCACCCTTACTAATGATTATCAACTTTCCCAATTTTTTAGGAAACGAAGTAAGAAAGTTAATTTTTGGTTTTTAATTAAAATAACATTAGATCACCTTATATAATTGAATAAAATCAGCCTTAATCAGATGATTACCAACTTTTCCAAATTTTTAAATATAAAATAGATAAGTAAAGTTTAGGTTTTTAATTAAATAACCGTAACCAGGCGCAGATCTACATTGGGGCACCCCTGGACGTACCCATGGACAATTCTTTTCAGAAAATATTAAACTAGAAAGTTAAAGAGAGAGCAGTCTAAGAAAAGAGAAAGTTCATAGAAAATAAGGAAGAGTTCTTGGTAAATGATAGTAATTGTAAGAAAATTGATCAAAGCTGTAATTTTACCTTCAATGGAGGCGTAAGTCGGAAAGTAGAACAAAGGTTAATAATATTTTTGTGGTAAATGTATTTTCATTTACCTAGGATACCACACTTAGTTTTTTTGCTTCAAGTTGTAGCCTCTCCAAATCTTGGGCTTTTAAACATAATATTTTTCAATTATTAAAAGTACTTATATTTTCATTTACCTATATTTTTTTAATTAGAGGAGAGACGGTAACTATAGAGAATTAATTCGGTTTTATGTCGGGAAAATCTGTAACATTCGAGAAATTTAATATTTTAGAATTGAGGAATTTAAAATAAATATTCGAATGAGAATTAATTTAGGTTGAGTAGGTATAATTGTTTTGTGGGCTAAGATGATGAAGAGATAAATTTGGTACAAGTAGGGGTGTTCATTAGCGGGTACCCGCCATTTCGGGTACCCGAAAAGCCGGGTACCCTGTTAGTCGAGCATTTATTATAACGGCCCGTGTCCTGACCCGATTTAACTGGGTCGGGTACCCGGATAAATCGAGTTGGGACAACGGGTACCTGATTTTATATAATGTATTTTTGGGTAGATTGATTGGTAATTATTTGGCAAATTTAATTACGTTATAAAATATTGAGAAGACAAATTTCTGTAACAGATTGGGTTATTAAAAATATTAGAATTTTAGAATTCATAAAGCAAACTAAAACCAAGTAAATATAATCTCAATGGACCCTGAAACTAGGGGTGTTCAAAAGTACCCGACCCGACCCGCTGACCCGCTTCATAAATGGCGAGTCAAAAAATAAAAAAATTTGAAAACTCCGGGTCGGGCCGCCTTTACCGGATCGGGCCATGGGCCGATTTAAAATTGATCCGGGTACCTGTTAATGACCCGGTTAATCGTTAATATATATATGCTTATTATTTTACAAAAGGTCTCCTGAGAGACCGTCTATAGTATAGACGGCACTTTCAGGAGCCCAATCCAATGGAAATTTCAGTTGTTTTTTTTAGGAAAGTGTAAAAATGAGCTGAACCATTACACCCGTCTATGCTATAGACCGTCTATAGCAAGAATTTGTGATTATTTTAGGGTTTCATTCACTCATTGAGTCTTTCTTTTTAGCCTAACCGTTTCATACTTCTAGCTTTCCTAGGTTTTCACTTTTCAATTCTCCCCTTGTTTTCTCATTTCACTCAATTCCTCTCATCTCCCTTTTTCATTCTCTTCTTCATGCCTCAAGGTATGTTAATCTTTTTGTCTTTATTACTCCCTCCTATTCAGCACAAGAGTCCCATTTCCATTTTGGGTCAAGTCACCTAAAATGTCCCATTTCCTTTTTGGGTATGGTTTTTTTTACACTTATACCCTTGAAAAGTTAACCTATTTACATTTTTAACCTTATTTATCCCTTACTAATTTCCCCCCTTCTACTTAATCTAACATAATTAACCTAATTAAAACATACCCTTAAACATCACTCCCCCTTTTTTAACCCTATCTCCCTCACTGATTTGTCGACATTTTAAGAACCCTACCTCCTCTTCTTCAACCTGGGTTCTTCAAGAACCTTCTTCTCTCCCTCCTTCTGTCTGATCTTCGACTTTTCATTTCTCCCTCCTTTTGTCTGTTCCCTTTCTTGGTTGCTCTCATGGAAAACCCTAAGTCACCCACTAAGAACCCTAACTCGCCAAAGAACTCACCCCTGAAGAAGATAAAGTCGCCATTCAAGTCACCCCTGAAAAACCCTAACTCGCCATCTTTTTCGAATCTGGGTATCTGTAAATCCCCTTACAAATCGCCATGTAAGCTTGAGTATGTGGGTTTTAATGATGGAAACCCTAGATCTGGGTCATTAAAGTTCGACTACTATGAAGATTCAACCTCTGTTGAGACTGATCCTAAATGGGGAAGAGAGCTTGACTCTGAAGGTGAGCTCATCTACACACCTGACCCTTATGATTGGGAGAATCATGAATATACCTCCGTTGATGCTGTATTTTCGAATACTGATTGTCAAGAAGAAGAGTGGCTTGATAAGCTTGGTCCTTTCTCAAGTGAGTTTCTGTTCTTGTGGGTGCATGTGGTTTTTTGACTGATGATGATGTTGTTTGAGTCGTTTTTTATGCATTTTTAAAAGTTGCTTTATGAACTTTTAAGTGAGAGCATGATTTAGCCACCTAAAATCGAATCTATGTGGGGTTTGGAATAATTTCTGAGTTTCAAGTGCAAAGATATGGTTCGATTTTATCACTCAATGATTTTAAAAAAATAAACTCCCTGAGAGTAATGCAAACAACCCAGCCTTTTCATTTCTCTGTATAAATATACAAATGTTTCATTTTAAACAACACAAAATTTTTACATTGTTGTTTAGATCTGAAACACCCAAATTTTAAGATCCCAAAAGTTTGTCCTAAAATAAACGGAATGTCATTTGAGATTAGGGTTTGTTGCTTGATTGTTGCTGGTTTCTGTTTGTTGCTTGTTTGTTGCTTGCTGGTTGCTGGTTTGTTGCTTGCTGGTTTCTGGTTTATGCTGGTTGCTGGACTTTGTTGTTGTTTGATGTTCTGTTCGTTTATCCCAAAAGTTATGCTGGTTTATCCCAAAAGTTTCTGTTCTTATGAGGCTCCCAAAAAACTTTGATGAAATCTGTGTATGGCCCATTTTCTGCTTGAATTGATTCACTGCTGTTGTGCTGGGTCTGCTACAACATTGCTTGTTCATGCAATGTTACTCCCCTGTTGAATGTCTCTTGCAAACCCAATCATTTCCACTAACTGGTTCATTGTATCTGTGCTTATTTTTGAGAATAAAAATTGAAGTGAATCAAGCACCAATTGTTTGTCAATGCTCAAATAATCTTGCAATGTGCCCTCTCTTGCTGCTTTTGTCTTGTTCATATGAGGAATGTGATAATCAAAACCTCCTTGTCTTTTCATTACCTCAATCATACATGCTTGTAAAGTAATGAAAACAAACCTAAGACATTGTGGACTTAGGTTGTCAAAAGCAGTGTTTACAGCCCTAACTAATTGAGTTACATTGTATGCCGCTTTTTGATACTGTAATGCTTGAATGGACCTAAAAAACCCTAAATCTAACACATTCATATCAGCAGTGCCGGTCCTGACATTTTATGGGCCCTAGGCCAAATGAAAATAATAGGCCCCCTCTTATAAAATTTTTAAAATGCAAAATGAGTTCTACGAGCTTTCCGCGAAGCAAAATCATTTATAATATCATCTATGTTAATTGTTTCTAAAAATTCTTTTTCAATTGATAATATTGCAAGATCATTTAGCCACTCTTGTGACATTGATGACCTTAAATAGGTTTTGATCAACTTCAACTTCGAAAAACTTCTTTCCGCAGATGCCACAGTCACAGGAATAGTTAATAATATTCTATAAGCAATTGAAGCATTTGATAACAATCAACAGACTGAATAAACTCAAGAATTTCTATGCATGGCATTGGTTCATTGGGCAAAGTAGATTGTAAAACTTTTAGTTCTGAATAAAAATCATTCAAATTAATATCGGAAGAATCTCCATTAGAAAAAGTGGTGTGAAAAGATGCACAACATTCACTTAATTCCTTTTCTTCTAATGTCTTTAACTTATTTAAATCAAACAAAAATCCAAAAATATTTTCAAAATGTTTTAGTTGCTCAAACCTACTTTTCAAAGAAGTAATTGCCATATCTACAACAACCAAAAAGTACTCGACTCTAAACAATTCTTCAGGTGATTGATTTAATTCATCCTCCAAATCATTTTCATCAAAATGTTTTTTTCTAGTTATACGACGCTTTATTGGAAGGGTGAGTTCAACATCCATATCAAGCGCAATACCTTTAGCAATATTTAGGCAAGAAATAAACCCTTCTTCTCTAAACTTTACAAAATATGACAACATGCCTTCTATTTGTTCTATAGTGGTGTTAATACACATAGTTTTAGATTGCAAGTTCTTGCTTATCTTATTTATAACAAACAATATTTCATACCAAATAACCATACCAAGCAAAAACTCATAACTTCCAAGTGCATTATACAAAGACTCAGCTTCACTCTTAGTTTTAGCATCATTACCACAAGAATCGTAAAGCATCGACAAAGCTAATCTTATTTGGGGAGCTTGAAATCTAATTGCTTTAATACTTTTAATTCGACTCTCCCAACGAGTATTAGATAAACATTTAAGAGTAAGTTCAGAAACATTGTCAAGCAATATTTTCTATCTTTTTGTGGAACTAGAGAATAGTGTATATAAGCGTTGAACAATTCCAAAGAATGAAATGGCTCGTGAGCAAGAATGTGCCATGTCGCAAAGAGCAAGATTTAAACTATGACAAGCACAAGGCATATATAATGCTCTAGGGTTTATTTCAAGTAAACGCTTTTGTACACCTTGATGTTTTCCTTTCATATTAGAACCATTATCATAACCTTGACCTCTTATATCATCGACTTCAAAATTAAGAGATTTTAATACATTTTGCAATTCAACAAATAATCCTAATCCTGAAGTATCATTCACCTCCAAAAACTCTATAAAGTACTCTTGAATTTTTATTTTACTTGTGGACATATTCACACATCGTATAATACGAGTCATTTGTTCTTGATGAGAAATATCAGGTGTACAATCAAGAATGATGGAAAAATATTTTGACTCTTTGATTGTCCTTATTATAGAACTTTTCACACTTTGAGCTAAAAGAGAAATCAATTCATTTTGAATTTTATGTCCAAGATAATGATAATGTATTTCTCTATTTTTTATGCGTCTAATGTGATCTTGCATGACTACATCAAATTCCGCAATCATTTCAATCAATCCTAAGAAATTACCATTACTATCTTGATAGAGTTTTTCATTTGATCCTCTAAAAGCCAAATTATGAGTAGCAAGACATTTAACAGCTGAAAATATTCTTATTAAAACTTGCCTCCAATGATCTCTCTCTTTTGTAATTGCTTCTTGTAAATTTTTATCGATTGTTTCATTTCTAGACAATCTTACTCTTAATTCATTCCAACTAATCATATGATTCATATGCTCAATACTATTTTCATGTTGTTTAAGCCTTTCACTAATATGCTTCCAATCACATAAACCATCATTTGCTAATGAACTTTTATTACTAGTAGATTTGAACAACTTGCAACAAAAACAAAACACTTTATCACTAGTTTTAGAATAAATAAGCCATTTTCTATCTTTAATTTCACCATTACTTAACTTTCTAGAAAAATGCGAATATGAAAAATGCCTATTGTTAGTATCAAGAGGAAATTCAAGGTCTAATTCTCTTATAGGCCCTTTCTCAACTAAAATGTCTCTTAACTTATTATCAAGATTGACCCAATTTGTTGGATCATAAAAATTCAAAGGAAGTCCTTGTTCATCATAAATGATATGATCATTACAATTAATTTGATCTACATCATCATCAACAACAATATTAGACAAATTTGGTGAATTATTGTTTGGTAAATCAATCGGAACATCATTTGGCATATCATTTGGTATATTAATCGGAGCATCATTAGGCACATTATTACGATCATTTGTTAAGTTAGTCTCGTTTTGGGTGGTGTTAGATTCATTTCGGCGATTACTTTCATTATTGTCATTGACATCATTATTTCTAATAATAAATTTGTTAATAGCACCTTGTTGTGACTTAATGAACTCTTGATTCCGTTTTCTTTTTTTTCTTTTTTCATTTCCACATAAATGTTTTTTTGGCAACATTATATAATATGTGAAATTAATCAAATACTCACACTATGATTAAAGAAATAAACAAAACAATAGCACCTGAGTCCTCACAGTCGATGAATGATGTTGAGTTCCAAAATTGAAAATGTAAACTGTTAAAAAACAAAATGAAATTAAAACAACTTCTAATACACCATACTCCATACATTTTGCTAATAAGATATTTGGAGGTTTGCCGATTGAAATGAAAAAAAAATACACCATACAAAATTGAGTTGCAAATTAAATAAAAAATTACATTTACTCGTTAATTGAAATGAAATTACTTTTGCCACTAAGATCATGTCATTGACATTTGCACCCACATGTAAGATATCATTTGACATTTGCAAATATTCATATTCATTAAAAAAAAAGACATTTTCATAATCATAATTCATAACCCAATTAATACACCATACTCCATGAAATCAAAATGATTCAACAATCAACATTCAAGATTCAAGCATTGAAATCTAACTCATTTGAAAAATAAAAAACTTAGATTCAAGTGCAAATTTCAAATTCATGAAATTAAAATTAGATTTTCGAAAACCTAGTCTTAAAATTCAAGAAGAAGGGAGAAGTGAATTACTTGGTACAATAAGATGCACCGCCAGCCAAGAAATTGAGAAGAAGGAAGAAGGGAAAAGTGAACCACCAGCCAAGAACAAGAACGAAGTTGAGCAGCCAAACAACTAAACGACTAAACGAGATATGAAGAACTAGATTTGGGAAGAAGGAAGAAATCAAGAAATTGATTGCTAGTGTCAAATTTTTAGATATTGAAGAATTGTTTGTTGTTTATCAAAAATTAAATCAGCTTAAATTGGAAAAAAAGCATACCGTTAAGCTATCAGCTATGGATATACTTGGAAATTGAGGAACTCATGGAAAGAAGGAAGAAGATAAACAGACGCCATATGAAAAGCCAAAGTAAAATGGCAGCTACAATCATCATCACTGGAAGTCCGGAATTGATGGTCAATTTTTTGGGAAAGAAATTTGCAATTGCCTTTAATAACTTATTTAATTTAATTGAGTCTATTCAACTTTCTTATTCTGGTTGATAGAGTGTATTTAATGGGAGGTTGGGCCTTTTTTTATCTTAGATATTTTTTATAATGGGCCTCATTCTAAAACTGAATTTCTGAATTTATAACATGGGCCCTGGGCGGTGGCCCAAGCCCTGCATATCAGGGGAATTAGGTGGCTGTTGAACAAGTTGAATGTAAAAGCCATCTTTCATTGATTCTTGTAAAAACTCGGTGTCATTTGGTGCTATATGTGGCTTGGCATTGTCTTGTTGCACATAAATGTGCTTAGACAGATTGGCTGGCCATTTTTCTCTAATGCTTGGTAGTACGTTTGTGATTAACATGGCCCTTATGTGTTCTTTGGTGATTGATTGAATTGGTTTTGTTTCCAACTCCCCTCTCTTCCTATTCTTTGAGCTTCTTTTAGCCGGCTCCTGTGTAATAAATGGCCATATGCCAATCTTACCATCAAACTCACACTCACCATCACTTGAAAATATAGGCTTTGCAACAGCACACATAAACATTATTTTAGGTATAAACCTCTTTGATTGACACTCTCTATGGGGTTCCATTTCACCCGGAGCAAGATAATAAGTTTGCGTCTCTCGGGTGAGATAGAAATGTTTTTCATCAATGTGAACTACGTTTGTGTATGACTTAAACTTGAATGCATCACTGTGTTCATCATATGCACATTTTGATAAAGCAAAACTTAACCTGTGTAGCTTGTTATTCTCTGTCAAAGATGGCTTGATTGCATTTGTGTGCTTCCTAATGACTTTGTTCTTCTTCCATCTACAAACAGTGGCTTGTGAAACACCCATCTGCTTTGCCACTGAATGTTGAGTACTTTTTAGTTCGTACTTGATGGCCTTGAATTTGCTTTCATCAAAGTTGATTTTGTTAAATGCTTGTCTTCCCACTTTTTTACTGTTGAGGTTTATCACTGTGCTTTGGTTGCTGATTTGGCTTTTGACTTCGTTCCACAACCTTGTTATTGTCTTCCTACAAACTTGGAATTCATTGGCTAATGCATTAATGGTCCCAAGTTGTTGTTTCCCCTTTGTATTTAATGAAGCCAGTAATTTTTGCATGATTTGCACTCTTTGCTCTTTTGTTAAATTTTTGGAGGGTGCCATTGTGATTTACAAATTGCAATTAATGTGTGTATGATCAAACTGCTGTGTATTTATGGGCTTGACTTTCTGTTTCATAATGATAATGCTGTGTATCACTCAATGGCGCCTAATTTTTTGGGAATTTTAATTAGTTGGCGGTTTGTTTTGATGTTCTGAAATTTTTTTTAAAAATGGGCGCCTGTTTGTTTTAGCAAACTGCTGTGTATTATGGCATTGACTTTCTGAAATTTTTGGGACATTTTAATTTTGGGTTTTTTTTAATTTTGTGGGTTGTTTAATGAAAAATGATTATGAGAAATTGGTTGTTTGCAATTGGAGGCTATTTAAGAAATTAACAATGCATTATATTGGTAATTTAAAAAACTGAAGTCAATGATCGCAAGAAAATCCGCACTCACATGATCAGTTACGTCACGGACGTCGAAGAATTGAGAAGGCTAGGCGAGATACCGTAATGGATTTATGTAATTTTATTTAGTACTCGGCTCAAGTTTATGTAATTTAGGACAATTATTGTAATTGTTGGATGTATTTTTGTAATTTCCGTATGTAATTGACGAGACTATGTAAAATCGGGGTTGTAATGAAAAATATTCCGACTTTTGGGTTTTTAAATTATCAATTTTAAGTTTTCATAAAAAAACCCACAAAATTGGTGGGAATCATTAACTTTTAATCTCTACAATTAAAAACCCCTAATAACACTCTCTCCTACCCAAAGGGTCCCATTTTGACTCTCCTTAAAAACCGTTAAAAGTCAAATGAGACTCTTGTCCTGAATAGGAGGGAGTATTTTTAAAATTTTTTTTATGTTCTGATTTTCGTTTGGTTGTTTTTTATTGATATTGTTTTTATTTTTTTTATTTCGTTTAGTATCACATGTGTTGAATCTGATTCATCTTCAATTCTTCGGCATGTTTTTTTTTTCGTTTATTTCTGCTGGGTTTGTTTCGTTTGTTCCCGTTTTCTTTTCGTATTGATTTTTTTAAATTTTTAAATTTTGTATTGATTTTCGTTATTCCAGTTTTAGATTTTCGTTTTGGTTATTTAACACGATTTTTGATTTTTTGTTTTTGTTGATGTTTTTTTTAATTTCAGCTCTTGATTTAGTTTTTCTGCTTTAGTGTTTTTGATTCTTTTGATTTAGTTTATATGAATTTCGGTTTTGTTGATTTTTTTTTATTTTAGTTCTTGATTTAGTATTGATTTCCATTTTTATTTGAGTTCTTGCTTTTGTTAGTTTTTTCTTGAAGATTTCTTATTATTTTTTCAATTCTTTTCAATATTTAGTGTGTTTTTGATGAAGACTTGGTTTAACAAGATTTCGTTTTGATTTTGTTAGTTCTTGATTTAGATTTTTTAGTGTTTGTTCAATTCTTTTCATTATTTGTTAGTTACTTAGTATAACATGATTTTGTAAGTTTTTGTATTTGTTAGTGTTTGTTCAATTCTTTTCATTATTAAGTTTTCATTAGTTTTCATGATTTATATTGATATTGGTTTTGTTTTTACTTTTTAGGAAATGTCCATAATTGGAGACAATAGCAATATTTTATGGAGATACTTCTATTCCGACAGAAAAAATGAGCGAATGAAGACTTTGGACTGTACTTGTTATGTTATTGAAAACGTTTGTAATCGAGAATTGTAGACTTTGTTTTGTTTGGACTTTAATTTAAAACTTTCCATTTAGAATTTTGCTTAAAATTATGCCTAAATCTGTGCATACTGCTTAGTATGAAATTCGTTTGTAATAAAAAATTATAATTAAATCTGAAAATCTGTGCACAATATTCCATAATTTCTGCCCAAAATTTTATATTAAAAATTATAATTAAATCTGGATAAATAATTAAACAATAAAACTGGGTACCCAGTGTCCCGACCCATCTTATTCGGGTACTCGAAAATCGAGTACCCGCATTAAATGGGCCAGGACACGGGTCGTTAGAAAAGGTACCTGGCTAACCGGTACCCGATTAGCCGGGTACCCTATAATGAACACCCCTAGCTGAAACTACTCGTTGCAAGGGAAAAAGTGCAAGTTTTGTTTTTGTGCTTGATTATATAAACAATTTTTTTATTAATAGTTATACAGACTAAACATTATTAGTGTAATTAATTTTATTTTGGCAGAACAACGGGTACCTATTAAAATTAAATTTGCGGCCCATGACACGACTTGGTTAAGGCGGGTCGGGTACTCGACCCGTAACTTATAATTTTTTTAACAAATTGACTCGCCGTTTGTGATGCAGGTCGGCGGGTCAACGGGTCGGGTAAACCGGGTCGGGATCTTTTGAACAGGCCTAGGTACAAGGATATTATTTTAATCATCCGTTTTATTATTTCTTTTATTTCTCCTTATTTGATTTAATTTTTTTTTAAATCTCTCACCATAGAAATCAAATTTCTTTCCTTAATATTATTCACTATCTTCCCCAAATACCTAAATCCTTATTCTCCATTCCCTTTTTCATGATTTTGTGGTCACCATTTGCTTCAAGGAGGTATAATCAAATTTTTTAATTTTTCTTTACTTTCCTAACAAATTCATGCTTAATGCTTTATTTTCTTTTTGTTTTGATTCTTTATATAATTATATACAAACATCATTCTTTCTTTTGGCATTTTTATCAATTTCTTGTTCTCTTCAAGAATCATTTCATACATATGATTAATTAGTTGACTTAAGGATTAAGTGTTTATACTTGTTCTATCAAGGAAGAGGAATCTTGGATTATTTGATATCAAATTAATGGATGTTGATATTTAAGGAATTTGGTTTATGTTTGTTATGGGTATTATATTGAATAAATTGATATTCTTGAAGGGATTAAAATTTTTGAGGATTTTTCAATATTGAGTTTGAATGTATATATTGGTGGTTTTAGATGTGATGAATTTAATTGAGGGAAATGATCTTTGATGATGAATGATGATTCTTGTGAACTTGTGATTCAAAGTTAAATTATTATTTTGTGTAAATTAAAATAAATAAGTAAATAAATTGATGGATGTTGGGTTAAGTTTGCTTAATCTTGAAGGAATTAGGGAGATTATGAGTGTGTGGGGGGAAATGTCTAATATTGGTGAAAGAATCGAAAAGTTTGGTATTCTTAAATTACTTAGGAGATTCTTGGGGAAAATTATTGCTTATGGGATATAATATTATTGTTTTATTGAATTGATAGTTTGATGTTCTTGAAGAATATTATTATATTCTTTTAAGGATTCTTGAGTTGGATTTGTCTTTAAACATTGTTTAGTTGGAAGTACAAAGAAAGAAATATGGTGGCGGATAATCTTTAAAAGAATGAATACTAGTTTAGATTGCGGTTCTAATGTTTTGATGACATCTTGGGGTTTGAGTTAGAATATGTATAATTCTTTGATGATTAGATATGCTAGGATAAAATCTTAGTTTGACCTTTAGACATAGGAGGAGATGTAATAAAGTTATATGTTAGTATAGTTAGATCGAACAACGCTTGTGACGTTATGTTATTGTCATGCTTCAGGATACGACTACGTCGATGAATCCTTGTAGTTGATTGCGATGAACCGGTCTTGACCTCTTGAAGCGACATTGTCGGTGAGTGGATATAATTGTTTTGTGGGCTAAGATGATGAAGAGATAAATTAGGTACAAGGATATTATTATAATCACCCGTTTCTTTTATTTCTCCTTATTTGATTTAATTTTTTTTAAAAATCTCTTACCATAGAAATCAAATTTCTTTCCTTAATATTATTCACTATTTTTCCCAAATACTTAAACCCTCATTCTAGGCATTCTTTAGAGGAAGATATGTGGACATAGAATAGTATGACTTATGAAAAAACGAAAGAGATTTATTTTGAGGTCACATCCCGTATTTTTCTTGATTTCTAGTATGGTCATAAAAGTTGCTGAAATATTCCTCTAATAACCTTTTATTTGCTTGTGAATTGTGATATTACAGAACGGGGCTTAAGGACATAACGGGGATCTTAGGAATTGATGGACGTAAGACAGAGAGCAATCATATCATTGAGGTGCATCAAACTCTTGGAATAGAAGCAGCCAGGAGCTGTATCATTAGAGAGATAAAAAAAAGGCATGCAAAGTCATTCTCTGGATGTAGACATTAGGGATGGCAATGGGTCGGACTCGGCTCGGATTATACATACTCCGACTTTGCTCCGGATAATAGTCGGACTTTTGTTTTCAGTCCACCTCCACTCGGAGTCGGATAATGCATACTCCAAGTTTGCCCCGACTCGGACTCTCGGATCTCCAACGGAGTCGGATGTAGAGTCGGATTATTATCAAACAGTATCGTTGTGATATTGTAGTAATGACTTTAAAGCATATAAAATTACAAAATATATTTTTCTAATACAATTTATCAAAAAAATATGTACTTTAATTTGAATTTAATTTTAACAAGAGAAATAATCCTACTACTAAAATTTTACAAAATTTTCTCGTATTTTAATTTGGCGTATTTAATTTCTCTTGATTTCATTTGTCTTATCTTGATTCATTAATCTAAATAAAAATACCAAGTAGTTTCTCAAAATCGAAAATTACAATTAGTATGAGAGAGAGCTTGAATTAGTCACATTTTGAGTTTTAAAGGAAACAAAATATTAGTGTAAAAGTCAAATTCAAAGTCGGATGTCCTTCAGGGTCGGAGTCGGCTCGGAGTCTCGGATTTTTAATAAGGTCCAACTCCGGTCCGTTTCTAACTCGAACTCGGATCGTAAAGTCGGAGTCGGATGACTTTTTCGTCGGACTCGAATCGGATTATTTTCCTCGGATCGAGCCGGACTAGGGTCGGATTCGGACTGAATTGCCATCCCTAAGACATACGCCACATGATGCTACTTGCTAATGTGATGACATTTAAGGTTATACCTGTATCCATACATTTAATTTTACATTAATTAAACGGAAATGAGGTTACATAAGGTGGATAAAAGTAAAATCCTTGTTTTTAATGTTCATATAACAGGGCGAGGTTTTGGTAGTTACTAGAATCGAGATTGCAAAGATGAAGGAAAGTATTCTGATGTTGGCATCTTTTGAGAAGGCAGCTGATCATCTTTTTAATGGTTCCGTGAATACGAGGGAGGAAAAGATTGAAGGAGTTACTGAATGCATCATCATGGGTGTTCCAATGCAGATCGACACTGGTTTGATGAAGATAAGGCAGAGGTATGTTGGCAAATTCATATCATTATTTGTTCTACACTGCTATATGAATTTTATGTTCGACCTCCTAAAATATAACCATGTATCCTCCATCATAATTTGTAACACTTGAAGATTTGTTGCAGTTACTTTCCTTGTCATGGTTTTACGGACTTACGTACTTGAATCATTTTCAAAGCTTGTTCTTTTCTCTGTTCATTTGAAAATGATTTGAAAATGATTCAAGTACGTAAGTCCGTAAAACCATGACCAAGGAAAGTAACTGCAACAAATCTTCAAGTGTTATAAATTATGATGGATGATACATGGTTATATTTTAGGAGGTCGAACAGAAAATTCATATAGCAGTGTGTAGAACAAATAATGATATGAATTTGCCAACATACCTCTGCCTTATCTTCATCAAATAAGTGTTGATCTGCATTGGAACACCCATGATGATGCATTCAGTAACTCCTTCAATCTTTTCCTCCCTCGCATTCACAGAACCATTAAAAAGATGATCAGCTGTCTTCTCAAAAGATGCCAACATCAGAATACTTTCCTTCATCTTTGCAATCCCGACTCTAGTAACTGCCAAAACCCGCCCTGTTATATGAACATTAAAAACAAGGGTTTTACTTTTATCCACCTTATGTAACCTCATTTCCGTTTAATTAATGTAAAATTAAATGTATGGATACAGGTATAACCTTAAATGTCACCACATCAGCAAGTAGCATCATGTGGCGTATGTCTTCATCCATAGAATGACTTTGTATGGCTTTTTTTTTATCTCTCTGATGATACAGCTCCTGGCTGCTATTATTCCAAGAGTTTGATACACCTCAATGATATGATTGCTCTCTGTCTTACGTCCATCAATTCCTAAGATCCCCATTATGTCCCTAAGCCCCGTTTTGTAATATCACAATTCACAAGCAAATAAAAGGTTATTAGAGGAATATTTAAGCAACTTTTATGACCAAAATAGAAATCAAGAAAAATACGGGATGTGACCTCGAAATAAATCTCTTTCGTTTTTTCATAAGTCATACTACTCTATGTCCACATATCTTCCTCTAAAGAATGCCTAGAATATATACTCAATTTTATTGCGAGACTAAATTATGCTATATGGAAAATTTTGTTTATAACTTTTTATACAGCAGCAAAATACCATAAAGAACAGAGATAAACTATAGGCCATTTGCTGATTGAGAAAATAACAACCTACTATTGCAACATGTAGTTAATATTTGTAGCACGATCAATGAACGAACTTATAATCAACATGAACTCCGGGATAAAGATAAGGACTTCAAGCTTTAGTTAATTATTATCGTCAATACGAAATATCCTTTCAAAGAGACGTATAATTAAGAGGTAATAATATCAATGTAAATACTTTGATCAAGCATAAATTGTGCTATAGACTCTGAAATGAAATAATAAATTTACCATCAAAATCAGTTTAAAAATTTAAATTAAGTTGATACCCATATATCGTATTATACCTTACTACTCCTAAATAGATCTTTCATTTGTTGATTTAACTAACCATTATGATGAAAACATACCTGAGTGCCACTAGACACAACATTTTGTTCGATGTAATCAACAATGCTTGTATTCATTTCCTCGACTACTTCTCAAGCAATGTAAGGGAAGATATAATGGTGAACAAATCTTGAAAAGGACAAAGAAAAGGCTTAGAGTAGAAAACCTATATACATAATGGTTTAGTCATTACATAAATTGTTGACAAAAACAAATTTTATTTGCATGCACAAATTTAAAAATTTTAGATGTTTCATATGAGCCTTATAGTGTCCAAAATGTATAACAAAGTTCAAGACGCACTAAGATGATAGATTATATGGGGTCCTAGAGCCTACATGCAAAAAGCTAGGCATGAGGCAAACACCTCATCTTCGAAGCATCAAAAGTGAGGCGTTCATCAAATTTAAAATCCTATGCAGAAAACATTTTGTGGTGGAAAGTGTAAGGGTAGGCGCACCTTGACATTAAGTGCAATCTCGAATGCAGCGTAATGGCAATTACAACACAATGCGATGAATTGGGTCAAGTGGTCCAATTGCATTATCGACATTTCACATTTAATTAGTCTATGTATTTTGTAATTAGATGTAAGTACAGATGCTGTGTCGCTGTCTGTTTTGAGAGTCTTGACTCTTCGAGAAACCGGAGTTGCTACTTTGATTATTTGCCATGAGGTGCTGGTTTTATGGTGGTTCCACTAATGTTACTACTGTGGCAATGTGGTATGAAAAATCAAAGGCTCTTTTAAGAAGCAAATCAATGATGATTATAAGTGGATGTCTACTACTGTATTGACTTTTAGAAGGATTACCATGTTGTGTCACCGTTTGCTGACAAAATGGAAGTATATTGTTCTGATCTGAATTGCACCAAACACCCATGTTGATTAGCCATCTACTACAACTGATTAGTTAGCTAAGAGCAGATGGCGTATGTTTTGGCTGTAGCACTGGGCTGGCTTGCAATATACCATCCAACGTTGTGTTGTAGTTAGTGATGGCCACGGTCCGGGTTGGGCCGGTTCCGTTCCGGTTCCAACCGGTTCCGGTTCCACCCGGTTCCGGTTCCATTTGGAACCTGACCCGGACGTTTTCGGTTCCGGTTCCGGTTCCGGCCGGTTCCAACCGGTTCCTTGGCGGTTCATGAGACGGTTCCGGCGGTTCCAATTTTCGGGTCGGGTGGGTCGGACCATCGGTTCCGTTCTTATTTTTCCTTTAATTTTAATAAAAAAATACTATAATAATGCGGACGTACCTTCGTCGATTACTTGATTATTAGCGAAATTCATTGGTTGTCATCGTTATTAAAATATTTACTAAAAAGAAGGAATAAATAAATTAATAAGAAACGAATCAACGATAAAGATCATAAATAAAAAAAAGGGGAGAGAATGGACTTGAACCTAGTATCCCGAAGGAATACTAAGCTGCCTACGTATCCCGAAGGAATCAAAGTCCACGTAGTTCTTTGTCATACCTTTTATTATTAGTTGTTGAATACCGTGGGCCGATATTCCGTATTCGCGATCCTACTCGTCATCGTCATCATCTGGTTGGTTAGATGCTTCCGCCAACTCTCCTCCCGACGATGATGCAGACGTATCCATCATCATCCATGGATCATCTTCGTCTTGATCATCATCGTTCTTTAGTCCTTGCATTCGGACCTCCGCTTGATCCCAATCTTTTTTGCAAACACATATTTGAATACTATGTGGTGCAAGACGGGATCTCTTTTCATCCAAAACTCTTTTACCTGCACTAAAAGCCGACTCCGACGCAACAGTAGAAGCAGGAATTGCAAGGATATCCTTTGCAATTCGCGATAATATATGGTATTTTATTGATATTTCTTTCCACCATTCTAAAATATTATAATTACTTTGGTCGATTTCAAAGTGATGTTTAAGATAATTATCTAATTCTAAATATGAAGCGAAGGAGGAGGAAGAAGATGACTAGAAAATTATCATCTCGACTTATTATGTTAGCGATTACGGGATTATAATAATCGGGACGTGCCGAGACGCTAGCACGCCTAGACGTATCGCGACTCGGGTTATATATACTAGAATAATGGTCATAAAGGTCCACTAAAAGTTTTTTACAATTTCCTACACAATTATGTACATCACTAGACGGGCGATCTAATGCTTTGGTACTAAATTCCTATTATTTTACTTAGGTTTTTCGTCCTAAAACACGGATTTAAAATTGTCGCAATTCCATAAATATAAGGAAAATTAGTGAAATACGCTTTCCACTTATCCATCATATCTGCAAGAATCGGCTTTAAAAAAACGTTACTATCATCATGAGAATGTCTAAGAAGATGATAAAAAACAATAATACATTCACTTATTACTAAGTGAACGTTTGGTTCATAAACATATGAAAAAATCTTAGTTTCGTGGACATATGATAAGTGCAATTATTTGCACTCATCATTAACATATTTGCGCTCATTTTCGATGTTTAGAGGCGGTTTAGGGTTGTTTTATGTGGTTTCACTCCATTTCGGTATTCCATGTCCAATTTGTAGCCAAATGGGTGAATTATGGTACTTTGAGTCATTTTTGTGGGTTTTTGGTGCTAATCATGTTTACAAGGCTCAAAGAACGTATCGATGTATCAATTTTGTCAAGCCATGAAGAGTAAAAAAGCAAAAGAGTAGAAAAGTGTTGTTAATGCAAAAGTATTAAGGTGAAATTTGATATATGTCTACTCTTTTGGCTATAACTTTTGATAGGAATATTGTATTAATACAAAGTTTGTAGCATTGAAAACTAGACTTCAAGGGCTTTCCAACGGTATATTATATGTCCGATTCCGATAACCGAGCAAGAAATGGCGAGCGCTTGAAGTTGATGCAGTTTTTCAGCTCCGGTTCCGGTTTCATAGAACCGTTGGGCCGGGTGAACCGGTCCGGTCCGGGTTCGCGGTTCTGGGCGGTTCCACTGAACCGGTCCGCGGTTCTTTGGTTCGGTTTTTTCCGGCGGTTCCACGGTTCCGGCAACTTTTTTCCGGCGGGTTCACGGTTCTGCGGTTCGGTTCCGGTTCGGAACTTGTCACGAACGTTCCGGTTCCGGTTCCGGTTTCAAGCGGTTCGGGACCGGTTCGGGACCGGGCCAACCCGGACCGTGGCCATCACTAGTTGTAGTGAGGGCCGATTTGTATTGGTTTGCATTGTAATGATCGATGTAGATGTCTTGTGTGACTGAAATTGTATAGGACTGTTATCTTATTTGTATAGGCTAGATGATAGCTTTTCCTTTTGAGGTGTCCACTCCTTCCTAGCGTATGACGAGGGGCTTGGTTTTGACCCTTTGGAGCTTCTGTGGGTGGTGGCGCCTAAGTGTCTTGAAATAAAGATGTAACCTTTGGCTTTTTCTTGGTATTTTATAAAATTTATTTTGCCAAAAAAAAAAATTACTTCTACTGCCTAACATCTTTTATCCCAGCCAAAAGCAACAGCAGGGACACACCAATATTTATTGTATCAGATCAAGAAATGAGGTGAAGGGGCAACCTCTGTTTCCTACTTCCAACCAACTTTGTCTCCTCTTATTAAAATTAAATGGGCAAGTTTTTGAGTTTTACCAATTATCAAAGAAGACTCACTTCATTCTTGTAGGCCAATTTAGAAGAGTTTCACCTATTTCAAAATATTTATACTCTGTTTTCTCTTGCCCCATTCACTCTAACCCACATCTTCAAAACCTTCAATTTTAAAATGCTAGAGTTGGAATTAGATACAATAATGGTGAATGATTCATATTTGAGGACAACAAATTGGACACACAAAGCTAATTTTTATCCACCTTGTGGACAAGGTAGAACTTCAGGTGGTTGGTAATGTGATGAATTGGGTCAAATGGTCCAAGGACATTATCGACATTTCATATTTAATTAGTCTTTGTATTTTGTAATTAGAATAGTTGTTATTTTTAGTTGTATTTTGGGGCATAGGCTATATAAAGAGCCACTTTTGTAATAATTGATCGGCTTTGGAAGATTGGAATAATAAGAAATTGTCCTTTGGGAGTTAGTGGGCAGACTTGAAGTGTCCATTCTATCTAGTATTGGTAACGAGTCTGGTTGATCTATTACATACAACTTCTGCGGTCAATGTAGATGGTTTCACACTCATGGCAACCAAAATTGTGGTGAAGATGTGGCGACATGACTGTTTTGTTCACTAGGCTTCAGTGTCTGCTGCCTAGACACGCCTTTTTAAAAATACTCATGTCAAAAATTATCAAAATATGTGTTCTGGATAACAACTTACACATGAGATAAAGGGCTACCAAGACAATGTTCCTGGAAGCATAGTGTAAAAACAAGGCCGCATCACATTGACCGCGTTATAGGTTTTCAAAAAAAGAGAACTGATATTTCTTGGGTTGTAAGGTGTAAAAATTGGCTATGTCAAAGGATATTTTATAGTTTTGATCGATCTTTAGGTGTTACGATAATCACATCACTCCCGCTACTACATTGCCATTCCGTTACAGCGATTGCGACTGCTACCGCATTTTTACACTAAGATTCAAAGAACTATTTGTCCACAAAAGGTACATGTATGAACATGAAGAAAGATGAATGGAATAAGCGCCAAAAGTGATGGAGTGAGAAAAACAAATGCATAAGATTTGACTTATGAAAACGAAGAGAGGTGAATGGAAAGAGCGCCAAAGAAAAAGCCAAAGGTTACATGGTATCAATACCCTAAAATCAAAAGGCAATGCTTGAAAACAATAATTCAATAATTTTGGAATGAATACCTCAAGATGACACATCAAACAACAAAGGCACCCGACCAAGGAACTTCTTATACTCACCTTGACAACGACATAGGGAAGCTTGTTCTTAGTTCGATGTAACAAAAAGTGAGCATCATGCTTATCTGCGTCCGGTATTACAACCAACTTATCATCATCAAGAACTTTGATATTCTGCAAATTAAATTACATCCGATATAGATCAAATTGATTGATTTTACCAAACAAAGTCAGAGGAGAAAATTTCACCAATTTGTCATTTTTGCGCTTCGCCAAAGACTTTCGATTCTCTCCTTGACAATATAAGCATTTATACGCAACCGTGAACCATTAATTTTTTCCATATCGAGTTTAACAACTATAGATGCTCTAAATGACTTCATCACAAGCTTTATATTCTTTGCAACCTACAAAACAACATAAGATAAAAGCCATAGCTTGGGAAGAGAGCCTCCATAACAATCTTCAACAAAATTTATCACCTTCTAAAACAAAGGACCAAAATGAGACAATTCTTTACAATAACTACTGGTAGTTACTTGAACTCTATTTTTTTTCCCAACATAAATGAAAAAACTGTACATTTATAATAAAATAATAAATAATAATAATAATAATAATAATAATAATAATAATAATAATAATAATAATAATAATAATAATAATATTATTATTATTATTATTATTATTATTATTATTATTGTTATTATTATTAAATAACAATCTCCAACTATAGTTGAATGGTTTTGATGATGGAAAATATTAATTGCATGAAAAAGGTCTACTTAACCACTTTTAAAATGGTATATGTGTCGATGTTGACCAGAAGATGCATGTCAATAGAGGGTAGAAGTTAAAGGGAGGTCGAAGACATCATAAATAGGAGTGGAATTTCAGTTAAGAAACCGAGCTTAAAGGATGATTTGGCACGAACACAAATGATGCTAAATAACCTACTCCAGATTCCAGAAACTCCTAGCAAACTTGCAGCATATAGTAGCCTTGAGATACTCATGATAAAGTGAAGTTTAGTAGGGCTCGGAAGATATCTGTAAGTTAGTGAAAGCAAATACTATTCTTGTGACTACCTCACATAAAAATACTAATTAACATTCCTATTTCTTATATCTTTGAACAACCATTTTTCCAACTGTTTTCTTCAAATTGCTGTGTTAACTACATTATCAAATGTTTCGATGCATCATTAAATACCAAACTATTACGTGGCATATATTAACTTCATTAACAGATATTGAAACCTACCCCCTCCAAGAAAAAGGCCCCAATCCCTCTGGTCCCTTCCACAACTTACGCTTTCTGCATTAATTTCATTGAAGCATCAACCCTTTAACCAGTGTAGTGCCCACCCCCTTCCTCATTGTAACATCCTTACTACTACTGCTTTCTGTCTGGCCGGAAACACAACCAAGGAGAAAATTTTCCACTAGAAAGAAAAATAGACATCTAATTCAAAAAAAAATTTTATAGCATATATTAACATACCTAGCCCAACAATGTCTTCTCGATTTGGCCTTTTATTGTTTGTGCAATATCCATACAATTATCATCGTCAAGTTTGGTCTTAATGATCGGTGTACTTATCTTTTTGCTAGCATTAATGATTTCTTTGATACGAGGAACTCCAAGGGTAACATCTAAAAACAAAGTTAAGGATTGAACAAATATGAAAAGACGAATCCAGTTTTCACATTCTGTTGAATGCTCTTGATTGCCTAAATTACTATGGGATAGTATTGGGAAGGAGGTACAAGGTAAAATTTTATAGACAACGGATACTCATGCTAGCAACCCCTGCAAAGTGAAAAGTCTTCAGAGTCATTTGTGTTCCAGGCTCTCCAATACTCTGAGCTCTAATTGCTCCAATAGTTGTTCCAGCTTCAATTTTTTTCAAACGAACCAGAGAAACGCAAGCATCCAAAAACACCTTCACAAAATTCAACAAAGAAGTTTTAAGATTTTTATACATCAAATACATCAACAACATAATGTATGATTTAGTAATGGGGAAGGGTTCCAACTTCCAAATTAAGAAAACACTAATAACAACTAAAAGAGTTAGTATTCCACAATGGATAGTTTGTAATTTTTTACAAGTTCACATTTACATAGTATAGCTATAAACCAATATACTTGAGAAGAAGAATAAACAGTCCATGGAATGGCAAGATTCCTTGTTAACTTTTGAAAAACTAATCAGGACTAGCTAGCGAAACATCAGCTGAAATTGAGGGGAACGAAAATTTGCAATATAAATTCTGAATATAAATTGAGGGGCAAGGTTTTGACCTATGACCTCTTTGTTGGTATAACACTAGCTTTATGCGACACACCCAAGTTGGTTGGAGTTTCACTCGCGAAAGAGATATAAAGAAAGAGAAAAGAAGGGAGAGAGAAGAGACAAAAGAGATAAACAGAAAGAACGTTGGAAGTAATGCAGTGTTTGACCCCTGCTGCTCCTATTATTTTTCCCTAAATCAATACACAATCCACACAATTACAATATGCCTATATAAACATTCTAGCCTAGCCTTCTAATTACAAGACATAACATCTGCTCATTATTATAGCTACTTGTCACGATCCGCACATCCCACAGATTTTGTGCCTAATAAACACCATGGTAATATTACATTTCAAAGATAAAGCTAGAAGGTTCTAGAATGGTCTAGAAATTTCCAAATTGTTCTAAAGTGTTCCAGAAGCATCTAGAACACTCATGTAGGTTCTAGCTCTATCATGTGAATACTAGAACATACTAGAATAATATAGAATAGTGTGGAGTATGCTAGAGTGTTCTGGGCATGTCCAGAATCATATAGATCTTTCTAGACTTGTACATACTCTAGGAGAGTAGTGTAGAGAATTCTAGATAGGAGCATTCCAGAATGGCCCAAGGTAAGAGGCTTGCCTATAAATAGGCACTTGGTCCTCATTTAAGGCATCTCAGAAAACACACTTGTACTCACTCTTTCTCAAGCAATCAAAGCATTCCAAACGTAACATTCTCTTATATTCTTAAGCTTCGTTGCACACTCTTGCTTAAAAAACATTTCGGGGATAGGTCTTGACTAGCATCCAAGGGAGGGAAGTTAGTGGGCTAGCGTGCTCAAGACTCGGGGAAGTAGTCAGCACGTGACCACGTGGTATCAGAGCAGCTACGATCGTACGGGGACTATAGTGCTGTCGAGCTTTGTTAGCAAGTTGTGAACGAAGGAGGTAGAATGGCAAAGAGCAGAGACGAAAAGGACGCTAGTGCTTCGCAGACCAACGAGGTCTATGCGCCCGAGGCCATCATTCAAGCTTTCCAAAAGCTTGAGAAGCGAGTGAATAAGGTGGATGAGAGGTCGGCTAAAGCCAAAGTTGCGACCTGCGACATGACAGATTCAGTCGGCAAGGTCGAGAACGAGGTTAGTTCGCTCAAAGAGCAATTAGGGGAACTAGACAATCGTCTAGAGGAGGTATCCCTTGAAGCTCAATCACTCGCTGATCAGGATTTTGAGAAGACGATGGGCGAGATGGTGAAGATGCGTGAGGAGTTCACAGGGGAACTCCTTGCTTTGAAGAAGGAAAACGAGTTCCTCAAGGAGGAGCTCACGTTGCTACGAAGGGCCGCAGTGACCGGGGGCGTCACTATTCAAACTGGTCCTAAGATAGAGATTCCTAAGCCTCAAAAATATCATGGAAAGAGGGATGCTCGGGAAATTGACAACTTCCTATGGAGCCTGGAACGATATTTTGAGGCCATGCACATGGATGAAGATGCTTCCAAGATCAATGCTGCCACTATGTATGCGAGAACTAGACATCAATAATGGGTCCTGCACCATCCGCACGTGGGAGGAATTCAAAGAAGATTTCAAGAGACAATTCCATCCATATCTCCATGATGAAGCTGCGTGAACTCAAACATAGTAGCACCATCAAGGAGTATATCAAGCAATTTACAACTCTCGCGCTCGAGATTGATGAATTATCGGAGGCCACAAAACTCCTATACTTTATTAGAGGGTTGCAACAATGGGCTCAGCAAGAGATAGAAAGGAGGAATGTTCAAACACTTGCTGAAGCCATCACAGCTGCCGAATCCTTGGTTGATTATACGGACTTAAGGAAGGATGGGCACAACACAGGCAGCAAGGGAAAAGTTGGGGGAGCCAAGCCCACCGATCGAAGCAGCATCAGTAGCAACAAATCAGTAAGGAAAGACAAGGCGAATGGGTCTTCATCGTCCTCTTCCACAGACAAGCCCAGCCAAAGGGGCTGTTAGTTGTGCGAAGGGCCGCATTGGGCAAGGGACTGCCCTGGGAGACAGAAGCTCAGCGCCATCATAGCAGCAAGTGAGGAATCGTCGGGGGACGATGCACAAATGGGGTCGTTGCGCCTCTTCAACAGCGTGCGGGCCACGCCAAAGGCTGTGGAGAACACCAAAGTGGTCAAGGTAAGCACGCTACCTTGCCCGAAAGGCTCACTTATGTTTGTCGATGCATTGGTGAATGGAAAAGCTTCCAAGGCCCTCGTGGACTGTAGTGCCTCACACAACTTCATTACGGAGAAGGAAGCAACGAAGTTGGGGATCAAGTACACCAAGGAACCGGGGAGGATCAAGACGATCAATACCGCACCCGTTCCTATACTTGGTGTGGCACACAAGGCGCCTATTTGTCTGGGGCAATGGAGTGGCACCAGAAATCTCACGGTCGCACATATGGACAAATTCTCTTTGGTCTTGGGTCTTGAATTTATCGACACGGTAATACCCTTTTCTTTCGAAGAAGACGGATCAATTATGATCAAGAAGGATCAAGGGGCATGGTTCATCCCCGTTACTCGAGAATAAGTTGAGGCCAAGACGATCTCGGCAATCCAAGTATCCCAGGGGATCAAAAAGGGACAAGAGACTTTCTTGGCTGCATTCTCGAGGAGGAGCCCCATGGGGGTAAGTTTCCACCTGAAATCTCCTGAGTCCTTGAAGAGTTTAAGGACGTAATGCCTCCGGAGCTACCGAAGAGGCTTCCTCTTAGAAGAGAGGTAGATCATGAGATCGAACTGGAGCCGGGGACCAAGCCTCCAGCCATGGCGCCATACCGAATGGCCCCACCAGAGCTCGAGGAACTGAGGAAGCAACTGAAGGAGCTGCTGGAAGCAGGGTTTATCAGGCCCTTAAAGGCACCATTTGGAGCACCAGTGCTATTTCAACGCAAGCATGATGGAAGCTTGCGAATGTGCATTGACTATCGCGCTCTCAACAAGATCACTGTCAAGAACAAATACCCAATCCCGTTAGTCGCTGATTTATTCGATCGACTTGGCAAAGCATGGTACTTCTCCAAGTTGGACTTGCGGTCGGGGTATTGGCAGGTGCGCATCGCCAAAGGGGATGAGGCGAAGACAACATGTGTAACCAGGTATGGTTCTTATGAATTCTTGGTGATGCCTTTTGGACTCACCAACGCCCCAGCTACATTTTGCACCTTGATGAACAAGATCTTCTGGCCTTTCCTTGATAAGTTCGTAGTAGTTTATCTCGACGATATTGTCGTGTATAGCGACAACTTACAAGATCACGTAGAGCATTTAAGATGGGTGTTCCTGTGATACCCCAGATTTAACTTGAAAAGAGATTGATAGACTACTCATATCAACAAGGTGCATCTTCTTTTCTAGGGAGCCCATTTGCTAAGAACTCCTAAGTTAAGCGTGCTTGGTGGGGAGCAATCTTAGGATGGGTGACCTCCTGGGAAGTTTTCCTGGGTGCGCACGAGTGAGGCCAAAGTGCATTGGAAAGACTTGTGTTGGTCTGTGGGGCTAGTCTACGGTGTCCATGAGTACTCACCGGTGGTCCTTTGGGCCGGGGTGTTACAGTTCCAAGTCCTACGAGAGAACGAGCTTTATATGAAGCCCGAGAAGTGCTTATTCAGATAGAAGGAGGTGTCATTCTTGGGACACCATATTAAAGCCGGAAAGATAATGATGGAACATGACAGGGTGCAAGCCATCAGGGAATAGGAGGAGCCCAAGAACGTTTCGAAGTTGCGTTCTTTCCTTGGGCTCGCCAACTACTATAGGCAGTTCATTATGAGCTACTCAGCACGGGCAGCACCATTAACTGACCTTCTGAAGAAGAAAGCGCAATGGAGTTGGAGCAACAAATGTGAAGAGGCCTTTGATGATTTGAAGGAAGCTGCCAACAAAGAGCCCGTGTTAGCATTGCCCGACTACTCAAAGCCATTTGAGCTACACATCGATGCCTTAGACTTTGCTATCGGAGGATTTCTCATGCAAGAAGGGCATCCAATGGCCTATGAATCACGCAAGCTCAAGGACACCGAGAGGAGATACCCAGTGCATGACAAGGAGATGACGACTATCATTCACTGCTTGCGGGTCTAGAGGCATTACTTGCTTGGGAGTCGGTTCACCATCTACACCGACAATGTTGCAACGAGTTATTTTCAAAATCAAAAGAAGCTTAGCCCCAAGCAAGCTCAATGGCAAGACTTCCTGGCCGAATTTGACTACACTATGGAGTACAAGCTAGGGAAGGAAAATGTAGTTGTTGATGCTCTAAGCCGCAAGGCAATATTTGCCAGTGTGAGTAGCGTAGCTACCACCATCCTTGATCGAGTAAAGAATGGCTTAAAGGAGGATTCGATGGCCAAGAGTTTGATGGACTTGGCCAATGAAGGGAAGACCCGACGATTCTGGATAGAGGATGGGATACTTTACACTGTCGGACGCCGCATCTATGTGCCTAAGTGGGACAACCTTAGGCGCGACATCATGAAGGAGTGTCATGATTCATTATGGGCTGGTCACCCTGGAATACAACGGACAATGGCACTCTTAGAGGAAGTATACTATTGGCCTCATATACGGGATGATATAGAGGCCTATGTAAAGACTTGTCTTGTGTGCCAACAAGACAAGGTGGAGCAACGTGTGCCAGCGGGACTTTTGGAGCCTTTGCCTATACCGGAGAGGCCATGGGAAAGCATCTCAATGGACTTCATATCTGCCTTACCCAAATCACAGGGATTTGGCTCAATCATGGTGGTAGTTGATCGCTTTTCCAAGTATGGAACTTTCATACCGGCACACAAAGATTGTACGGGTGAGCAAGCTGCCAAGTTGTTCTTCAAGAATGTGGTGAAATATTGGGGCTTGCAAAAGAGCATAATCAGCAACCGTGACCCAAGATTCACAACAAAGTTTTGGAGGGAGCTCTTTAAACTCTTGGGGTCAGGTCTTCACTTCTATACTAGCTTTCACCCACAAACCGATGGGCAGACCGAAAAGGTGAACGCTTTACTAGAGCTCTACTTAAGGCACTTTGTGAGTGCCAATCAGCGAGATTGGGCGAAGCTCATAAATATTGCCCAATTCTCTTTTAACTTGCAGTGGTCCGAGGCAACACAACAGAGTCCCTTCGAGATAGTCATGGGCCAACAACCTTTGACTCCACAAGCGGTTCCATCAGGCTACACGGGTAGTAGCCCCCTGCCTATAGATTAGCCAAGGGGTGGCACGAGCAGCTCGACATTACCAAGGCTTACTTGAAGGCGACCTAGTCATGGTGAAGCTCTTGCCACAAGCTAAAAAGATGAAGAAATGGGCTGACAAAAACCGACGCCCATTGGAGTTTCAAGAAGGCGACCTAGTCATGGTGAAGCTCTTGCCACAACAATTCAAAGTCTTCCGCAAGGTGCATAAGGGACTAGTGCAGAAGTACAAAGGACCATTCCCGGTCATCAAGAAGGTCGAGAAAGTTTCCTATAAGCTCGAGCTACCTCCCAAGCTAAAGATACATCCGATGTTCCATGTTAGTACGTTGAAGCCTTACCATGCTGACCCGGAAGATCACGCAAGGGGGAAATCGCAACGAGCACCTACAGCCGTGGTGACATCATTTGAAAGGGACATCGAGAGCATCGAGGCCAAGAGAGTAATAAGGCGACGAGGTGTGCCAAGCTATAACGAGTACTTTTTCTATTGGAAGGGCCTTCCGGACAGCGAAGCTTCGTGGGAAAAAGAAAAGGACTTATGGCAATTTGCACACAAGATCGAAGCATTCGAGTCTGGACCTTGACGAGGACGTCAAGACTTGTGTGGGGGAGTATGTCACGATCCGCATCTAGAACACTCATGTAGGTTCTAGCTCTATCATGTAAATACTAGAACATACTAGAATAATATAGAATAGTGTGGAGTATGCTAGAGTGTTCTGGGCATGTCCAGAACCATATAGATCTTTTGAGACTTGTACATACTTTAGGAGAGCAGTGTAGAGAATTTTAGATAGGAGCATTCCAGAATGGCCCAAGGTGAGGGGCTTGCCTATAAATAGGCACTTGGTCCTCATTTGAGGCATCTCAAAAAACACACTTGTACTCACTCTTTCTCAAGCAATCAAAGCATTCCAAACTTAACATTCTCTTATACTCTTAAGCTTTCGTTGCACACTCTTGCTTAAAAAGCATTTCGGGGATAAGCCTTGACTAGCATCCAGGGGAGGGAAGTTAGTGGGCTAGCGTGCTCAAGACTCGGGGAAGTAGTCAGCACGTGACATACTGCTAACTACTTCAAGCCAATTATTCCAGCTGGTGTACTTACATTTTCTCCTCCCCCTTGTACTTGCCTCTTCTTACGCCTTTGATGTGTTTTCAGTGCTACCTTCTGACTCACAGACGTGACACTCTACCACTAAGCTAACCAATTTTACTTGAATTTTAAGGTGCCATTACGTACATATTATATTGCCTAAAAAATACTACTTCAACAGCCCCGATTTTGATTGAACGCTTTCCTCTTCAGTACGTTCCAATTTAGTTTGAATACTTCATATTTGAATCAACTAATATCATCTTCACATATTGTACCCAAAATTTCTCTTTTCTCACTCAATCCATAAAAAACACCGTACACTTTTCCCTCGCATCTGCTTCCCTGTTGTTAAAAACTGATAACTCAACAACGACTAATATCATAACATTCTATGTTCTAAATCTGTTCATATTGAATTTTGAAGTAGATTATTCATCTACATCACAGCTAACAAAAAACTGGTAACCATATTACGTGATTCTAGTTATGCAATGCCTTGCACATAAAGGCAATCAGGCAAACCAAAATCAAGGGGAATTTTCAAGGACAAAAACATCCACGAGAGCCACAACAATAAGTAATTTTCACACATCTAACATTTTATCCACTTATTTTTTGCCTAAATACATATAGTAGATATCAATACCTCAAGCTATAGTTCAGAAATATAGCATTTCCTTTTAGATAAATTTTCAAAAAAGCAAACAACTTTTTTTTGAACGCATCAGAGCAACCACCATAATTTGAAAGCTTCTTATTTATAATTTCCGGTATCTCTAAAGGAGGTAGTTTCATATGTCTCCCTGCCGGACAAGTAGCCTGCACAAAGAAACTTTTTAAATTACGAGTTTCAAGCCTAACAAAAAACACTAACTTGAGAATCAGGAAAGAGATAGCATATAATACCTCAATTTTGAAACGTAATCTCTCAAACTCTAGGGGAAAACCTTCTCCTCCTTCCATTCGCGCAGGATCCATGCCATCATCTTCATAAAAAAACTAAACAATAGTTCCATTATAGTTTGTCACAGTTGAGTCATAATGAACAACTAGATTCTCCAAGCATTACATCAATCGATGTGACATATAACCAGTGTCGGCCGTTTTCACCTACAGCAAACACCGTCAACTTAATCAAAATACTTACTACGTTATTTAATACAGAGAAGTTAAATACAGGTATGTTCTTTCTGTCCCTTTCTCCTTCTCAATGCTTCTGTATCTTGTGTGTCCCTTTTCACTTAGTGGCATTGGAGTGATGAAATGTTGTTGCCAACTGTTTCGTGTGAAATTTTTTAAAGAGGGGGAGATAACACATTGAAGGGGGAACCTAAGAGAAAAGGTATACATACTATAGAGAGTAAGGAACACTTAAAAGCATAGTTCTTGAAATACATGTACTTATATATAACAAAGCTAGGATTATAACATACTATAGTAAAAGGCTCATTAAATCATGTTAATTTCTTATTTATGTGAATTAGATGATATTTTTTTCAATCAAGAGTTAATCGTGAACAACCTAAGTGGTATTTCTTATCAACTAACACAGATATTTCATGTGGTATACATTTGTGCAATCATTACAATAGAAATGAAGCTACAGAAGCGTCTGGGATTTTTAGATTTTTTGACGTTAGTTTATATTGGTTCATGTAGTTGACCCATATTGCTGGGGTAAGGTTTTGAAGTAGTTATCGTGCGAAACAAAAACAAAATTTGTAGGACATAAAGCATAAAGTTTCCCGTTACACCAGCAGTAGAACGCCCAAAAATTTACTTCACTTACTCTAGAAGAAAGGCCAAGGGCAGTAAAGGAAACATAGTGAAGTTTATGGAGTAGGTGAAAACAGGGGTTATGAAATAGGGACTCCAAAGTAAAGATATAATTAAGTATTATTTACCCTTGGAGCTCACAAGTTCTAATCATTTGCTACAGAGCAATTTTAAAAGAAGTTGGGAATAATGGCTGCAAGTTGGAAGAGCCATACCTTGTCATGGAAGCTAATCAATGACGAATACACTATGAAGGGAGATCCACCTAGTGAAGTCTCACTATAAACGGGTTAAGTGGGTCGAAATCAGGTCAACCTGATCTGTTGCAGGTCGAGTCAATGTTGTGATTTTTCGACACAATTAACTAAATGGGTTGGGTTTGGGTCAAAGGTTTTCAGACCTGTTTATATATGACCCAAGCTCGAACCCGACCCAACCTGATCTGTTTGACATGCCTAGATACCACACTTGTTTTTTTGCTTCAAGTTGTTGCCTCTCCAAATCTTGGGCTTTCAAACTTAATATTTTTCAATTATTAAAAGTACTTATATTTTCATTTACCTATATTTTTTAAATTAGAAGACAGACGGTAACTAGAGAGAATTAATTCGATTTTATGTCGGGAAGATCTGTAACATTCGAGAAATTTAATATTTTAGAATTGAAGAATTTAAAATCAATATTCGAATGAGAATTAATTTAGGTTGAGTGGATATAATTGTTTTGTGGGCTAAGATGATGAAGAGATAAATTGGGTACAAGGAAATTATTATAATCATCCATTTTATTATTTTTTTATTTCTCCTTATTTGATTTAATTTTTTTTTTAAATCTCTTACCATAGAAATCAAATTTATTTCCTTAATTTTATTCACTATCTTCCCCAAATACCTAAACTCTCATTCTCCATCCCCGCTTCCATGATTTTTTGGTCACCATTTGCTTCAAGGAGGTATAATCAAATATTTTAATTTTCCTTTACTTTCCTAATAAATTCATGCTTAATGCTTTATTTTCTTTTTGTTTTGTTTCTTTATATAATTATATACAAACATCCTTCTTTCTTTTGGCATTTGATGAATTTCTTGTTCTCTTCAAGAGTCATTTCTACATATGATTAATTAGTTGACTTAATGATTAAGTGTATATACTTGTTCTATTAAAGAAGAGGAATCTTGGATTATTTGATATCAAATTAATGGATGTTGATATTTAAGGAATTTGGTTTCTGTTTGTTATGGGTATTATATTGAACAAATTGATATTCTTGAAGGGATTATTTTTGAGGATTTTTCAATATTGAGTTTGAATGTATATATTGGTGGTTTTAGATGTGATGAATTTAATTGAGGGAAATAATCTTTGACGATGAATGATGATTCTTGTGAACTTGTGATTGTAGGTTAAATTATTATTTTGTGTCAATTAAAATAAATAAGTAAATAAATTGATGGATGTTTTGCTTAATCTTGAATGAATTAGGGAGATTATGAGTTTGTGGGGGGAAAGGTCTAATATTGGTGAAAGAATCGAAAAGATTGGTATTCTTAAATTAATTAGGAGATTCTTAGGGAAAATTATTGCTTATGGGATATAATATTATTGTTTTATTGAATTGATAGTTTGATGTTCTTGAAGAATATTATTATATTCTTTTGAGGATTCTTGAGTTGGATTTGTCTTTAAACATTGTTTAGTTGGAAGTACAAAGAAAGAAATATGGTGGCGAATAATCTTTAAAAGAATGAATACTAGTTTAGATTGCGGTTCTACTGTTTTGATGACATATTGGGGTTTGAGTTAGAATATGTATAATTCTTTGATGATTAGATATGCTAGGATAAAATCTTGGTTTGACCTTTAGACATAGGAGGAGATGTAATAAAGTTATATGTTAGTATAGTTGGATCGAACAACACTTGTGACGTTATGTTATTGTCATGCTTCAGGATACGACTACGTCGATGAATCCTTGTAGTTGATTGCGATGAACCGGTCTTGACCTCTTGAAGCGAAATTGTCGGTGAGTAGTAACAGTCCCTAAAAGGGGTCTGGCCAGACTATGTTTTGTAAATTGTTTTATCAAAGTTGTGAATTTTATAATGTTGAGACAAATGCGTTATGAATGATTATGCTGATTTTGATGGTAAATTTATATTTCATTTCATAGTCTATAGCACAATTTATGCTTGATCAAAGTATTTACATTGATATTATTACCTCTTCAATATACGTCTCTTTGAAAGGATATTTCGTTTTGACGATAATAATTAACTAAAGCTTGAACTCCTTATCTTTATCCCGAATTTCATGTTGATTATAAGTTCGTTCATTGTTCGTGCTACAAATATTAACTACTTGTTGCAATAGTAGGTTGTTATTTTGTCAATCAGCAAATGGCCTATAGTTTATCTCTGTTCTTTATGGTATTTTGCTGCTGTATAAAAAGTTATATACAAAATTTTCCCTCTAGAATAATTTAGTCTCGCTCTGAAGTTGAGTAGATATTCTAGGCATTCTTTAGAGGAAGATATGTGGACATAGAGTAGTATGACTTATGAAAAAACGAAAGAGATTTATTTCGAGGTCACATCCCGTATTTTTCTTGATTTCTAGTTTGGTCATAAAAGTTGCTTAAATATTCCTCTAATAACCTTTTAGGGACGTTACTATAGGCCATTTGCTGGACGGGGCTAGAACGGGGCTTAGGGACGTAATGGGGATCTTAGGAATTGATGGACGTAAGACAGAGAGCAATCATATCATTGAGGTGCATCAAACTCTTGGAATAGAAGCAGCCAGGAGCTGTATCATTAGAGAGATAAAAAAAAGTCATGCAAAGTCATTCTATGGATGTTGACATACGACACATGATGCTACTTGCTGATGTGATGACATTTAAGGTTATACCTGTATCCTTACATTTAATTTTACATTAATCAAACGGAAATGAGGTTTCATAAGGTGGATAAAAGTAAAACCCTTGTTTTTAATGTTCACATAGCAGGGAGAGGTTTTGGCAGTTACTAGAGTCGGGATTGCAATCATGAAGTAAAGTATTTTGATGTTGGCATTTTTTGAGAAGGCAGCTGATCATCTTTTTAACGGCTCTGTGAATGCGAGGGAGGAAAAGATTGATGGAGTTACTGAATGCATCATCATGGGTGTTCAAATGCAGATCGACACTGGTTTGATGAAGATAAGGTAGAGGTATGTTGGCAAATTCATATCATTATTTGTTCTATACACTGCTATATGAATTTTCTGTTCGACCTCCTAAAATATAACCATGTATCATCCATCATAATTTGTAACACTTGAAGATTTGTTGCAGTTACTTTCCTTGGTCATGGTTTTAGGGACTTACGTACTTGAATTATTTTCAAATCTTGTTCTTTTCTCTGTTTGATAGAAGGGGCTATTTGTTTCACACTGGAGAAGGGAAAGGGTAAGGGGAAGGGGAATGGGAAGGGGAAGGATATCAAAAAAGGGGGAGAATGAAAAGGGATAGATAACTCAGAGTTCCTCGTTTACTCTAACTTATAAGAAAACCAGCGCTTTTTCAGCATTTTCAGAAATGGCATTGGAGTATTGAAATTTTAGAATATTTTTGGAAACCTTAATATGTAAGAATGACCTCCATTTTCTTGCAAACATTTGAAAACATAACAAATTTGAATTATCATTTATCCATCATTTATAAGTTAGAATATACTACCATATGATCATCATCTACGACATAAGTACAAAAGATTACCACACCGACATATGTTCAGATATATAGAGATGCCTATATACCAGTATGTGTAATACACCGTGTGGATCTGATACCTACCCAACAATTAACGTTCAAACTCCAAGTATTAAAGGTTTGATTATGGTAATTGTGATTACAAGATATGCTGTCTGATGTGTACAAAATATTGTTGATTCTGGCCTGTAACATGCATAGGACGTAAAGAGGATTTTTGAGATTAAAATCTAATTTAATCCTTAACAATTGCTTTGTTTCTTGTCTAGAATTGATTCGTTGCCTGAGTTCAAATATGTATCAGATCCAATATTAGCTTGATTAGTGAAGTTAAAGGCCATATCAAGGTAAATGAGTTGATAATCGCATTCATTGTCATACTATATCCTTAACATGATTTCCTTATACCTTTATTAAATCTGTGTAGGCTTTTTGGGTTATTTTTTTCATCAATCATGGTGATCGTATAGCAACTGCGACCGATTTTGTGCGAGAAGAGTATAAAACTCAGATACGAGTTGGTATATAAATTTTTAAAGTACAGAGCTGTATATTGTTTACTAATTATTGTTTTAGTTTAGGTGAAATATTAATATAAAACACTAAAGAGAAGAACTAGAGTTTTTAGTTACTTACCAAGACTTAGAAAGAGAGAAGAACAAGACTTAGAGTTTTGTCGAGAAAATTACGAAGGTTAAGAGGATAATGAACTATGGGTAAAGAAGATGATTGAAATACCTACCTCGAATGCTTGGTAGACGAAAATTTCCTCTCTCTTCCTTTTACTTCTTCTTCTTCATTCGTGTTTCTTGAAAACCATTTTCATGGCTGAAATTTTTGTTTTTTAAAACCTTCTCTCTCCTTCCCTTATTCTGTTTTATAAAAACCTTTTCTTTTATTTTATTTATTTTATTTTTTTTTCCTTCTTTTCATGATGGTTTCACATGATTCTTTTTGAGATATATGTTTTAGATCTTAGGGTACTTTTAGAAATCTCTTTTCCTTTTTTTTTTCATTCTTATGTTATTTATTTTATTCTTTTATACCTTTAAATTCAATTTTAACAACTTTAAAAATAGAAGTATTCCTTTATGTAACGGTCCGGCTTAAGTGACCCGGATAACGATATGAAAATATGACTCTGGTTCACAACTGGACACTTAGTGGAAAAATCCCTTCCAAGATCGTCAACGTTCCATCGATAAAGGAATATAACTAAGTGGAAATGAAACATACGATAGTGACAAGTCTATAATAGTTCCATAATACAACTCGAGAACCCATCGGCCTCTAAGACGCGTTAAGCAAAATAACGAAACGACAAAATAAACCAAGCTAAGTTCTGTTACACAGATGTAAATTATTTTCAACCCATAATTTTTACTACATAAAAATGCGGTCTTGGTGATATTGGTCCGAGATTGAATCCTCACTCTAGTCACCACCTGCAATCAACCTGCTAATCGTCGAAGGACAACGAATAGCAAGTTCCAAAGAACAAATCCAATACACGTTAGAGATAGCATACATACAATCAACAAGTGGAATACAAGCAATGTGTTCATCCTAGCATGCATAGGCTCTATTACATTCATTTCCAGATATATCCCACTTGTAACGTTGCCCGTCCTGTTCGGGTCCTCCAAGTCATTAAAATTTCAATTCCTTTCTGGAGGAATACACTTGGGAGAGCTAATCCCAAGGCAACCACCGACCTAAGACGTTGCCCGTCCTGTTCGGGTCGTCAGAGGTTAAAGTATGCATACCCCCATGGTGACCGTAATGATCCAAAACTGCCATGGGAACAATAATTATATAATCCAATCCAAAATATTAACCCCTTTGGGTAACCATCACATAAATCCTCAATTTCCAAGTTTAACTTCTTTCAAATTATTTGAGGTGTCTAAAATCCTTATGTGATTCACAATGCCATAATCAAGAATGAAGTAACATTACTTGCACATCCATATATAACAGTATGGTCTAAGCGTGTACCTTTAAGCACTGCAAACAACGATATTCAAGCACGACAGGAATTTCACCCTCGTATGAATCGAGGTCCTAAACATCACACACACAAAACTAACACGTATTAGAACGTGTTCACACATTTAACTCATTCCATACCACTAAAATATCACTAAGACTTGATAATTTTAATCGATTTCATCAAATTCCTAATAGTTCAAAATTCTATACTTGACCAGAAATTTAAATAGCCAATTTGGACAGTTTAGAAAACTCAAATGGAAAATCTGACTTCACTGCGTCCGGAACAAATCAATTATCTTGGGTACCAATTTTCATAATTTCTAACATCCATTTACTATTTTTTTTAATTATTTTAAGTGTTTTAACGACTTTTAACTCATCGGTTAAACAAAGCGATAACGAACACACACCCAACACATTGATAATGAGGCGCCACACCGAGACAGCTGCTGCTGTCCGGAAAGCACGTGTTACTTAATTATTATTTCACACATTTATTATTCGAATTATAAAAATCCACTTTACAATTCATGGCCAAGAAAAACACACAAAAAAAACCGAATCCACAGACAACACAATTTATATTTCTTATCACACAATCACTTAATATTTCCACCCACATATAATATTAATACACACAAAAATCCATCCATCCAACAAAACATAAAGTCATCAAACTTAAACATTCTCATCTACGAGATTTCTCAAAATACTTTAAAAAAAACAATAAATTATGATAATGGAATTAAATACTTGACCTCTTACAAATTAAATTTTTGTAGAGAATCATAAACCAAAATACCTTTTTGAATCTAAGTATATACATATAAATAAATAAAATCCCTTAACCAAATCAAATTTTCTTAAGGAATTTATAAACTCATGAATACTTATTTTACTTAATCCATACATTAAATTTCTTCTAACAAATTGAAATCTTGCTAGAGAAATTTAAATCATGGAACAAATGTGTGAATTTATAAACTCATGAATACTTATTTTACTTAATCCCATAACTCCCTCTTAATCGCCATAATACACACTTAAGAGGGAGGTTACAAACCCCCTAAAAAAGTCACATAAAAATCGGCCCCCTCCCTTCACTTTTCTTTTTTTTTTTTTATATATATATTTTTATTTTTATTTTAATTAATTAATTATGTGTTTTATTGCCTTGATTTAATTTTAGCACACATGAAAATTAAATGAAAGATTAACAACTAAATGACGATATCTTTGTCCGCGATAAAACACGATACCATTTGTCACATATTAACTCACTTAAATTTTTTATACTTGACTATTATTAATTTATTTTAATATCGAATATTCTATAAAAATTACGGGGTGTTACAGACTACCCCCCTTAAAAGAAGTTACGCCCTCGTAACTTGCATGAAACAGACCAAAATACAACCCGACACTGCACACATTAGAACAAAACGTCTTAAAACACAAGAATTCAAATCAAAGAAGTTTATTTTAATATTTAAAACACAACTATATCAGGTCAAAGTAGTTTATCAGTGCTCGCGCGAAATTCTTATCGCCCTCTACCCCCCTTAAAGAAGTTACGTCCCCGTAACGTGACTAACCTGAAAGAGGTGAGGGTACTTATCCCGCATAGTATCTTCGGTTTCCTAAGTAGCTGCCTCGCGTTCGTGATTTGACCACAAAACGTTTACCATAGAAATATCTTTTCGTCGTGTACTACGAACCTTCTTGTCCAAGATTCGAACCGGTTGCTCAGAATAGGTCAAGGATGTATCTAATTCCAAAGGTTCAGGATCTAAGACATGAGAGGCAGCAGCATTATACCGTTTTAACTGAGACACATGAAACACATCATGGACCTTTTCTAAGGAATTTGGAACAGCCAACCGATACGCCACTTTACCAACACGTTCCAAAATTTCATATGGGCCGATGTATTGAGGGCTCAACTTTCCACGAGCACCAACACGTACCACTCCACGCATGGGCGACACGCGAAGCAACACTTGTTCTCCCACGACGAACTCCTCTGGCCGCCGCTTCAAATCAGCAAAAGACTTTTGACGATCCTGAGCCGCCTTTAAACGATCCCTAATCACCTTTACTTTCTCAGTCATCTGGAAAAGCAAATCCGGTCCCAAAGTCACCGCTTTGGTGAAATCATTCCAATAAACCGGACTACGACAACGACGCCCATAAAAAGCCTCGAAGGGAGCCATCTGAATCGAGGCCTGATAGCTGTTGTTGTAAGAAAATTCGACCAAATCCAAATGTTCATCCCATGACCCTTGCCACTCCATGGCAACAGCGCGCAACATATCCTCTAAGATCTTATTCGTTCGTTCTGTTTGCCCGTCTGTCTGTGGATGAAACGATGTACTTTATAACAACGTAGTACCCATTGCTTGTTGTAAGGTCTGTCAAAATTTTGACAGATACCATGTATCTCTATCGGACACAATGGTACGTGACACAGCGTGATACCGCACGACATACTTAATATAAGCTTGGGCTAATTGCTCTATCTCCCAACGAAAGTTCATAGGAATGAAACATGCTGACTTAGTCAAACGATCAACTATCACCCACAAAGCCTCATTCCCTGCCTTCGTTCGAGGTAAACCCACAACAAAATCCATAGAAATGTCGTCCTATTTCCACACTGGAATCTCTAAAGGTTGTATTAAACCTCCGGGTCTTTTAAGCTCGCTCTTAACCTTCTGGCAGGTCAAACAGCGCGATCCATATTCTGCAATATCCTTCTTCATTCCCGACCACCAGAACATGAACTTAAGATCTTGATACATCTTGTCACCGCCTGGATGAACTGAAAATTTCTTACAATGCGCTTCATCCAAGATGCGTTCCTTCAGAGACTCTTCCCCTGCCGGTAAACACAAACGACCGTTAAACCTCAAGCTTCCATCTTCGTGAACGAAGAATCCCTCCGCTTGTCCTTCCTGAGCCTGTTCCTTCAATTCAACAGTTTCGGGTCTTTATCCTGGGAATTCAAAATATCCTCGAAAAAGGAAGGCCGAATAGCCAAGGCACTCAGACATTCCTTTAATTCACCCGCATGTACCACCTCCAAATTCAGCCTAGCAAAATCCCGATACAACTCTTCAACTCCATCCAAAGTAGACAGCGAGTGTTTAGACTTTCTGCTTAATGTATCGGTTACCAAGTTCGCTCGCCCCTCGTGATACATGAACTCTAAGTCATAGTCCGCCATGAGCTCTAACCACCGACGTTGGCGCATATTCAAATCCGGTTGAGTATAGAGGTACTTTAGACTTTCATGATCAGTATAAATTCTGCATTTAACTCCATACAAGTAATGCCTCCATATTTTGACTGCAAAAACTATCGCAACCAACTCCAGATCATGAGTAGGATAATTAATCTCATGAACCTTCAGTTGTCGTGATGCATAAGCAATTACCTTACGCTCCTGCATCAAAACACAGCCTAACCCCTTCGTCGATGCGTCACTGTACACACAGTATAATCCAGCTTAGGGTCAGGCAGAGTAAGGACAGGAGCCGTAGTTAGCCTTTACTTCAAAGTCATGAAAGCCTGTTCACACTCGTCAGTCCACTCGAACTTATTATCCTTTTTCATCAACGAAGTCATAGGTCGAGCAATTCGCGAGAAATCCTTGACAAAGCGACGATAATGCCCAGCCAACCCTAATAAACTTCGTACTTCGGTGACACTCTTCGGTGATGACCAGTTTCAAACTGCCTCTATTTTTACCGGATCCATCGAAACGCCCTCCTTAGAAACAAAGTTGCCCAAAAATGATACCTTTTCCAACCAGAATTCGCATTTCGAAAATTTAGCGTACAATTTGTTCTCCCGCAGGGTCCGCAGAACTAAACGTAAATGTCCCTCATGTTCATCCCGGTCCTTCGAATAGACCAGTATATCATCAATAAACACAATCACGAATTTATCCAAGTACGCGCTAAACACTTGGTTCATCAAACATATAAATGCGGCTGGAGCATTTGTCAACCCAAAAGGCGTCACGGTAAACTCATAATGCTCGTAACGTGTCCTAAAAGCCGTTTTATGTATGTCTCCCTCAACGATCCTCAGTTGATGATAACCCGACCGACCTTAAATCAAATTTCGAAAATATCCCAGCTCCCTTCAATTGATCGAACAGATCATCTATTCGAGGTAACGTGTATTTGTTCTTAACGGTCACCTTATTTAACTCCCTATAATCAATACATAACCTTAAACTGTCGTCCTTCTTCCTTACGAACAACACCGGAGCGCCCCAAGGTGAAACACTTGGTCGGATATAACCCTTATCCAACAATTCCTTGAGCTGAGACTTCAATTCCTCCATCTCTTTTGGTGCTATGCGGTACGGGGCCTTTGAAATTGGTTCCGTTCCGGGCACCATGTCTATCATAAAATCGATTTCCTGTTGCGGTGGCATACCGGGAATTTCATCAGGGAAAACGTCTACGAACTCATTCACCACCGCGACATCATTAGGGTCCACCTCCTTCTTTCCTTCCTGTATGATGTGGCACAAGTACAAAGGATGTCCTTGTCTCACAAGTCTTTGCAACTCCAAGGTTGACACTAAGTTTGTTTTAGGCCCCTTGGAATATTTTCTATATCTAACCTTTTTCCCCACGTGGTCCTACCAACAACACTCTTTGCTCTCTACATTCTATGGTAGCTTTGTATCTTCCTAACCAATCCATTCCCAAAATTACCTCCAAACCCTCCATATCTAACACATACATATTACTAGGAAAAAACAACTTTCCCTATCTTCAAAGGTACATCTTTATACAACCTATCACAAATATATAATTTCCCCGAAGGAACAACCACGGTATATGATACTTTTTCGAAAATTTCTAAATTCAGTTCGCCTACTTTACTCCTTGCCAGAAATGAACAAGTTGCACCCGAATCAAGCAATACATTAACAGCTATAGAATGGATGGTGAACGTACCTGTAACCACCTCCGTCGCCTGGTCAGCTTCACTTGAACTGACTGCAGATACCCGTCCGCCAGCCGACTGTGCGTTCATTCCTCCCCCTTGGTTTCCCATACGTTGCATTCCTGAACCCTCAACCCGATTACCATCTGTCCGACCTTGCCCCCCATTAAACTGTCGTTGGAATCTCTGACCATTGTTACTATGGTGATCTCCCCTAGTTGGTCGATTGCCTTGTCTCCTAAAGCTGATCATGTTTTGTTGCCGGTGTTGTTCCCCCAGTTGTCGATTCTCGCTTCCTTTCTTTATGTTGCACTCATACTCCCTATGTCCCTTCTTGTGATAGAAATTACATTCAACTAAATTCCCTTCGCAATCTTTCCGGGGTGGTTTTTCTTACACCTACTGCATAAGTACTTTCTTTCCTTTCCATCCCAATCGAGCAAAGGTTTTACAGGCCTTGCTTCTCCCCTGTATCCAGTACTCACACCAGAACCGCCCCCTTGGAACCCACCAAAAGGTCTTTGGTTTCTTCAGATAGAAACCTGCAGGTGCTCCTGAGGTCTGACTTACTAATTCCTTCCTTTTCTCTGTAAGACTACTATTCTCCTTTTCTTTTTCTTTCTGTAAAATATACCCTACCTGAGCTGCACGCTTATGCATCTGCTCTAACGTGCTGTAGCGATCACTTTCGATATGTTTTTGAACATCAAAAGATAATCCCAGTTCAAAGCGTTGCATTTTCTTCTCTTCGGTGGGTACATCATCTGGGCAGTATTTGATGTACTCCATGAACTTGTGGTAGTATTCATCAACAGTTAAACTACCCATTTCAAATCGAGCAAACTCATTCGACTTGTCCTTTCTCACGTGCAGAGGGTAAAACTTCTCCCGCATAGCCCTCTTAAACATACCCCAATCGAAAAACCCCTCAGTTTGCTCCAATAATCCCGCCTTACTGTTTGCCCACCAATAATCAGCTTCCCCAGTCAAATAAAAAGCCGCTTGATTAACTTTTAATTCTTCTGGACACTCTACTACATCAAAAAGTTTGTCAAATTCTCTTAACCAGTGTTCAAGCTCTGATGGTTCTCCCTTACCATCAAAAGGAGATTGTTTGCTCTGGTTAATCCTCTTGCTCAATTTAGGGGCCTGTTCAGACAAGGATCTCACTTGTGGTGTACCAACCCCAGCTAACGCCTTAACCAAGCTCCTTAAAGTTCGGTTAGTATCATTTCTAGCTAGCCTTTTTCGGGAGATTGGAGGCATGTTCTGCAAATAAAGGAAATGTACTAATCACTAGAATATCCTAAGATTCAATTGATTTGAAGGAAAAAGAGGTTCGTTGAATATAAAATTAATGTTTGTAGAATATACACACATATATATAGCTATCTATATATATACAGATATTATTAAATACTGAAGATACAAAAAATCACTCAAATAAATAAGGCACAACTAACAAAACAAAAAGAAAGAAAATTTGAAAACAACTCAATATAATATTCTATTGATCTTTTTTTATTAAATCATAACTAACTTACACCAAGCGTTTACATTATTTGAAGAAGATAATAACTTAAAAAGAAAAAGCTAACTAAGGAAAGATTATAAAAAGCAAATAAACTCTTAATGCTAAGCATCCTTAATGTCAATAGTCTCATCGTAACTTGTTATATCAAAGTCTTCGTCATCCCCATCGTCCCTGGAATCGGTGCTGTAGCTCATGTATTCTCCTTCTGATTTCCTGTCGCTATCCATAGGGTGGTTTGTTGGTAACTCTTCCTCTTCCTCTTCAGGATCTTCCTCATCTAACCGCTCCCTTCCAAACTCAACCCTAAATCCATACAGATCATAGCGCGATCCCCAATCTTCTCTCTCATCTTCGCTAGAATGTTCTATAGGGCTAGGTGGTTCCCACTTAGGCTCCCTCATCTCAAAAACACTCCCAGCCTGAACCTTGGGTTCCGCTAGTAGTGGTTCTGATAAGTACTCATCCCTTAACTGCTCCATATCTATATCAGATTCTTCCTTTATGTGGAGTTCTCCCTCCTCCATGGGCTCTACCTCTTCGTAGGGCTCCTCCTCTTCCATATCTTCTTCCTCTTTGGGGTCTTCTTCTTCGTCCCCGTCAGGTTCTTCCCCTTCTAAGGGTCCTTCTTGGTAGTTAACTCCACTCGGCTCTCCCTGGGTTAATCCTACGCTTTTCCTCGATTCGGATAAGTGATGTAACTTATCTAGATCTAATTCTAGGTCATAACACACCCTATCAGCTTTTGCTTAATCATTCGCATCGTTTCCTTATAATCTTGGATACTCTCATCATCTCTTATTTTCCAAATATCATTATTCAAAACCTCCTTCCATGCAGTCTCCGGGTCAAACCTCGATACTTCCCTAGTTTGGTTTGGGGTGTGTGGGTTCATTGGGGCCTTTCCTTTATCCATACTCCTGAACATATGCATAAAACAGAAGATAATTAAGAGACTGTTGATAACAGAGGTCAGCTATATCACTATGTCATTCTAACGATCCCCTTCCAAACATACCATAAAACACATCACAATAAGAGTAATCTACATACAACCATTTATACTACATTGGTCATACCCCAATTCTCTCTGCTAAGGTCAAGTATTCCTTTACCTCTAAGGGAACGTTGGCTCTGATAACAATTGTAACGGTCCGGCTTAAGTGACCCGAATAACCATATGAAAGTATGACTCCGGTTCACAACTGGACACTTAGTGGAAAAATCCCTTCCAAGATCGTCAACGTTCTATCGATAAAGGAATATAACTAAGCGGAAATGAAACATACGATAGTGACAAGTCTATAATAGTTCCATAATACAACTCGAGAACCCATCGGCCTCTAAGATGCGTTAAGCAAAATAACGAAACGACAAAATAAACCAAGCTAAGTTCTGTTACACAGATGTAAATTATTTTCAACCCATAATTTTTACTTCATAAAAATGCGGTCTTGGTGATATTGGTCCGAGATTGAAACCTCACTCCAGTCCCCACCTGCAATCAACCTGCTAATCGTCGAAGGACAACAAATAGCAAGTTCCAAAGAACAAATCCAATACACGTCAGAGATAGCATACATACAATCAACAAGTGTAATACAAGCAATGTGTTCATCCTAGCATGCATAGGCTCTATTACGTTCATTTCCAGATATATCCCACTTGTAACGTTGCCCGTCCTGTTCGGGTCCTCCAAGTCATTAAAATTCCAATTCTTTTTTGGAGGAATACACTTGGGAGAGCTAATCCCAAGGCAACCACTGACCTAATACGTTGCCCGTCGTGTTCGGGTCGTCAGAGGTTAAAGTATGCATACCCCCATGGTGACCGTAATGATCCAAAACTGCCATGGGAACAATAATTATATAATCCAATCCAAAATATTAACCCCTTTGGGTAACCATCACATAAATCCTCAATTTCCAAGTTTAACTTCTTTCAAATTATATGAGGTGTCTAAAATCCTTATGTGATTCACAATGCCATAATCAAGAATGAAGTAACATTACTTGCACATCCATATATAACAGTATGGTCTAAGCGTGTACCTTTAAGCACTGCAAACAACGATATTACAGCACGACAGGAATTTCACCCTCTTATGAATCGAGGTCCTAAACATCACACACACAAAACTAACACGTATTAGAACGTGTTCACACATTTAACTCATTCCATACCACTAAAATATCACTAAGACTTGATAATTTTAATCGATTTCATCAAATTCCTAATAGTTCAAAATTCTATACTTGACCAGAAACTTAAACAGCCAATTTGGACAGTTTAGAAAACTCAAATGGAAAATCAGACTTCACCACTGCGTCCGGAACACATCAATTATCTTGGGTACCAATTTTCATAATTTCTAACATCCATTTACTATTTTTTTTAATTATTTTAAGTGTTTTAACGACTTTTAACTCATCGATTAAACAAAGCGATAACGAACACACACCCAACACATTGAAAATGAGGCGCCACACCGAGACAGCTGCTGCTGTCCGGAAAGCACGTGTTACTTAATTATTATTTCACACATTTATTATTCGAATTATAAAAATCCACTTCACAATTCATGGCCAAGAAAAACACACAAAAAAAACCGAATGCACAAACAACACAATTTATATTTCTTATCGCACAATCACTTAATATTTCCACCCACACACTACAACATAATTTGCTTTTAGTGGGATATATTTAGCGACATTTAATTTAAATGTCGCTATTTCAAATTTCTTATAGTGTATATAGAGGATTTAATGACATTTATTAAAACCTTTAGCGGCATATTAAAAAGTCACACTAAAAGCTTTAGCGACATAGGATCTAGTGACATTTCTCACAAATGTCACTATAGATTATAGTGACAATTACATATGCCACTAAAGACCAAATTAAGTGTCACTAAATCACTTTATGGTGGAACTTAAAATAAAAATCAATAATTATTACACTAAAAATATGAATCAGTGGCATTTTTTTAATGCCACTAAATCCAATGTCGCAAAAAGCTAAACTTGTTGTAATGACATATAATATTAATACACACAAAAATCCATCCATCCAACAAAACATAAAGTCATCAAACTTAAACATTCTCATCTACGAGATTTCTCAAAATACTTTAAAAAAAACAACAAATTATGATAATGGAATTAAATACTTGATCCTCTTACAAATTAAATTTTTGTAGAGAATCATAAACCAAAATACCTTTTTGAATCTAAGTATATACATATAAATAAATAAAATCCCTTAACCAAATCAAATTTTGTTAAGGAATTTATAAACTCATGAATACTTATTTTACTTAATCCATACATTAAATTTCCTCTAACAAATTGAAATCTTGCTAGAGAAATTTAAATCATGGAACAAATGTGTGAATTTATAAACTCATGAATACTTATTTTACTTAATCCCATAACTAAATGACGATATCTTTGTCCGCGATAAAACACGATACCATTTGTCACATATTAACTCACTTAAATTTCTTATACTTGACTGATATTAATTTATTTTAATATCGAATATTCAATAAAAATTACGGGGTGTTACACTTTAATTTTAAATTATACCTTTTTGTCAAATTATAATTTATATATACCATTAATCTTAAAAAAAATTTTATTTATTTTAAAGGGGTATTACAATTAGATTATCTAATAACCCTCCTTTCGACCTAAAATTATAGACGGAGATTTCGGAAGAGCCGTAGAACCGACGTACTACTAGTTTTCATAACCTTCAACACTTTCCCACTACTCAAGGTAATTTCGATGTCCATTATACTCCTATCCGTTACCTGAGATAATTTTAAAATATACTTTTATAAAATATAAACTGATTATATTAATACGAATAATATTCTTGTTCACATGTTATACAATTTGTTTTGAGATCTTTTATTCCTTGTTTTATTTTACTTTATTTTTTTTAATCTATTAACCGACTATGATTATCTTCGGTCGAAATTTAAAATAATGATAAATCTTAAAGTATTATAAAGTATAAATTAAATTGTGTTATTATAAAGTTTTCATGACAGTTAATTTGGGTCGATATAAAATTAACGATAATATTTCAACTAATATTACGAAGAAAATGTAGCCTGTAAGGGTGTTGAACAGTGTGTCTTGTTGGGTTAGTTTAGCTACCCACAAACCATATTATTTATGTTTCATATTATATTATGTTGTCTTCCTTCTATTTGTTGTGATCCAAGTAGAAGGGGTGTGCACACTAGGGACTCTTGTGATTGGCCATTATTATTAAGGTGACGACCTTTGTTGAAGTAGGCGGTTAACAGGGATTAGTCCCGGCGCTAGCGTTCACATTTTCTCCTCTAAATTATTTTAATCTTTTTATGACCGACAAATTTGAAGATGATAAATTATTTAAACTGTTTTATTTATCAAGTCGATTTATATATGTTAAATTATTTGCTATTGAATTTTACGGAATTGAGTCGAATTACTCAGTTTATACTGATTTTTTTGAAGATGATAAATTATTTAAACTGTTTTATTTATCAAGTCAATTTATATTTTAAATTATTTGCTATTGAATTTTACGGAATTGAGTCGAATTACTCAGTTTGTACTGATTTTTGTGTACTTTATTTTCTTGTTTTTCTCTTTTATTTTGCAGGTTAACCTAGGGGATTTTGAGTGAGCATACTTAGAATAAGAACGCCTAGAAAGTTATTTAAGTTTATCGTATTTCTTTTATATCTTTACTAAGAAACTTTCTATCAAGTTGTAATTTGAATATTTTATCTTTCGCTTTAATTTAAATGATCTTATTACGTTTATTTTCACGTCATTTTTGTATCCGATAACACTCTCTAAGTTAAAGTTTGTTTTTAATAAACAAAAATATCTTTAAGTTGTATGGACTTAATTTAGAGGGTGTTTCAAGGTCGAACAATAAATTCATATAGTAGTGTATAGAACAAATAATGATATGAATTTGCCTACATACCTCTGCCTTATCATCATCAAACCAGTGCCGATCTGCATTGGAACACCCATGATGATGCATTCAGTAACTCCTTCAATCTTTTCCTCCCTCGCATTCACGGAACCATTAAAAAGATGATCATCTGTCTTCTAAAAAGATGCCAACATCAGAATACTTTCCTTCATCTTTGCAATCCCGACTCTAGTAACTGCCAAAACCTCGCCCTGTTATATGAACATTAAAAACAAGGGTTTTACTTTTATCCACCTTATGTAAAATTATATGTATGGATACAGGTATAACCTTAAATGTCATCACATCAGCAAGTAGCATCATGTGGCGTATATCTACATCCATAGAATGACTTTGCATGACTTTTTTTTATCTCTCTGATGATACAGCTCCTGGCTGCTTCTATTCCAAGAGTTTGATGCACCTCAATGATATGATTGCTCTCTGTCTTACTTCCATCAATTCCTAAGATCCCCATTACTTCCCTAAGCCCCGTTCTGTAATATCACAATTCACAAGCAAATAAAAGGTTATTAAAGGAATATTTAAGCAACTTTTATGACCAAACTAGAAATCAAGAAGAATACGGGATGTGACCTCAAAATAAATCTCTTTTGTTTTTTCATAAGTCATACTACTCTATGTCCACATATCTTCCTCTAAAGAATGCCTAGAATATCTACTCAATTTTAGAGCGAGACTAAATTATGCTATAGGGAAAATTTTGTATATAACATTTTATACAACAGCAAAATACTATAAAGAACAGAGATAAATTATAGACCATTTGCTGATTGACAAAATAACAACCTACTATTGCAACAAGTAGTTAATATTTGTAGCACGATCAATGAACGAACTTATAATCAACATGAACTCCGGGATAAAGATAAGGACTTCAAGCTTTAGTTAATTATTATCGTCAATACGAAATATCCTTTCAAAGAGACGTATATTGAAGAGGTAATAATATCAATGTAAATACTTTGATCAAGCATAAATTGTGCTATAGACTTTGAAATGAAATAATAAATTATACCTTACTACTCCTAAATAGATCTTTCGTTTGTTGATTTAACTAACCATATTGATGAAAACATACCTGAGTGCCACTTGACACAACATTTTGTTCGATGTAATCAACAATGCATGTATTCATTTCCTCGACTACTTCTTAAGCAATGTAATGTTAAGGAACCAACTTAACCAAAAGCTTAAGCTGATGGTTGATGCCCCAGAATATGTTATATACTCTAACACGCCCCCTCACACGAGAGCCCTTTGGGCTAGAAGTGTGGATGCAACATAGGCTCTCCTCATACCTGGTGCTAAATATTCCACTTAAATGAGGGGTGGTTGAGATTCGAACCCATAACCTCTTGTCACGTTGGCTCTGATACCATGTTAAGGAACCAACTCAACCAAAAGCTTAAGCTGATGGTTGAGGCCCCAGAATATGTTATATACTCTAATATTTAAGGGAAGATATAATGGTGAACAAAACTTGAAAAGGAAAAAGAAAAGGCTTAGAGTAGAAAACCTATATACATAATGGTTTTGTCATTACATAAATTGTTGACAAAAACAAATTTCATTTGCATGCACAAATTTAAAAAGTTTAGATGTTTCATATAAGCCTTATAGTGTCCAAAATGTATAACAAAGTTCAAGACGCACTAAGATGATAGATTATATGGGATCTTAGAGCCTACATGCAAAAAGCTAGGCACGAGGCAAACACCTCATCTTCGAAACATCAAAAGTGACACGTTCATCAAATTTAAAATCCTATGCAAAAAACATTTTGTGGTGTAAAGTGTAAGGGTAGGCGCACCTTGACATTAAGTGCAATCTCGAATGCAGTGTGATGGCAATTACAACACAATGCGATGAATTGGGTCAAGTGGTCCAATGGCATTATCGACATCTCACATTTAATTAGTTTATGTATTTTGTAATTAGAATAGTTGTTATTTTTAGTTGTCTTTTGCGGGTTGGCTATATAAAGAGCCACCCTTGTAATATTTGATCGGCTTTGGAAGATTGGAATAATAAGGAATTGTCCTTTGGGAATTAGTGGGCAGGCTCGAAGTGTTCATTCTATCTAGTATTGGTAACGACATGAATTAATGGATTCGAAACATGAATGTAGTCACAAAGGATTTTCATTCATTATCCTATATCAACAAATAAAGGATGAATTAATAGCATTTGTATACCATAAAGAAGAAAAAGAAGATGACCAAGAAGGGGGTGCAAAGGTTTCTGATATGGGATAGAAGGTAAGACAGCCAAATATATGAGAGGATCAACTAATAGATTAGAAACCGAAGAATCAAAAAGAGAGCCTAAGATTGGTGGAGAAGGAAAAGATAGGTTTGAGTAAAAGAAGTAAGAACCTGTTACAGCAAAATAAAGCAATAGGAAAAACATAAGGAATTGGGATGAAGTCCGAGTAAATGTGTACCTTGGAAGAAACGTAAGAAAAGAAGATTATTTATGTTCACGATAATGAATCTGGGGGAGGTTCGGGCTGGAGTTACCGAAACCAAGAAAAGATAGAGACGACGATGTGGCGTAAAGAGTGTACGCATGGAGAAGAGGTCGCGAGTCGAAGAGTGGATGGTGGTGTAGGTGGTTGCAAAAGTTCAGGAGAGGCGAAACAAAGGGAGCACTGTTGGTCTATCCTAAGAATCATGAATATAAATTCAAGCAGATCGAAAATATTCAAAGAAAGAGAAAGCTCAATTCTTGATTGTCGGCGGAACCCTAGGTTGTTGTTGGTTTCTTCGTTCGTTGACTATGTGGTGGTTTTGACGGAGGAGAACTAATTGAGAGAGATGAAGAGGACTGGTGGAAGTGTCGAAGGTACTTGGACGGTACTTGAGGTTGCTGGAAAAGTCAGGTGGCTGGCTGGCGTTGGAAAGAAGGCAAAAAGGGAGGGAAGAGATGTCAGATGATGATAGGATTTGGTATGTAAGTACTATAGCCTTGTTAGGGCCTTTGGTTTTGAGGTGAGAGAGAAAGATAAAAGAGGTAAGAATTCAGTTGGGGCTTGTTATGGGGAAAAAGATTACTAACCGAAAAAAAGGAAAAGACAAAAACACCAGGGCAATGATCAGCCTACTGATACTAATGATACTTCAAAGACGAGAAGGTAGCCTTGGAGTGTGAGTGGGCTGTCTACCAAGTTGTAAGCTCTATCCACATCCTTTTTACCTTCTAGCATTTGAACATATCCCACCAAAAAAAGTTCTTGGTACAAGTAATTTAGTGGAAGTATTGCAAAAAAAATAATATTATGATTAATAATTACTTCTACTACCTAACATCTTTTATCCCAGCCAAAAGCAACAGCAGGGACCCACCAACATTTATTGTATCAGATCAAGAAATGAGGTGAAGGGGCAACCTTTGTTTCCTACTTCCAACCAACTTTGTCTCCTCTTATTAAAATTAAATGGGCAAGTTTTTGAGTTTTACCAATTATCGAAGAAGACTCACTTCATTCATGTAGGCCAATTTGAAGAGTTTCACCAATTTCAAAATATTTATACTCTGTTTTCTCTCGCCCCATTCACTCTAACCCACATCTTCAAAACCTTCAATTTTAAAATGCTAGAGTTGGAATTAGATACAATAATGGTGAATGATTCATATTTGAGGACAACATATTGGACACACAAAGCTAATTTTTATCCACCTTGTGGACAAGGTAGAACTTCAAGTGGTTGGTAATGTGATGAATTGGGTCAAATGGTCCAAGGGCATTATTCATATTTAATTAGTCTTTGTATTTTGTAATTAGAATAGTTGTTATTTTTAGTTGTATTTTGGGGCATAGGCTATAAAAGAGCCACTTTTGTACTAATTGATCGGCTTTGGAAGATTGGAATAATAAGAAATTGTCCTTTGGGAGTTAGTGGGCAGACTTGAAGTGTCCATTCTATCTAGTATTGGTTGGTTGATCTATTACATACAACTTCTACGGTCAATGTAGATGGTTTCACACTCATGGCAACCAAAATTGTGGTGATGATGTGGCGGCATGAATGTTTTGTGCACTAGGCTTCAGTGTCTGCTGCCTAGACACGCCTTTTTAAAAATACTCATGTCAAAAATTATCAAAATATGTGTTCTGGATAACAACTTACTCATGAGATAAAGGGCTACCAGGACAATGTTCCTGGAAGCATAGTGTAAAAACAAGTCCGCATCACATTGGCCGCGTTATAGGTTTTCACAAAAAGAGAACTGATATTTCTTGGGTTGTAAGGTGTAAAAATTGGCTATGTCAAAGGATATTTTATGGTTTTGATCGATCTTTAGGTGTTACGATAATCACATCACTCCCGCTACTGCATTACCATTCCGTTACAGCGATCGCGACTGCTACCGCATTTTTACACTAAGATTCAAAGAACTATTTGTCCACAAAAGGTACATGTATGAACATGAAGAAAGATGAATGGAATAAGCGCCAAAAGTGATGGAGTGAGAAAAACAAATGCATAAGATTTGACTTATGAAAACGAAGAGAGGTGAATGGAATGTGCGCCAAAAGTGATGGAGTGAGAAAAACAAATCCAGAAGAGTTGACTTAATTAATGTTATAAAAGCCAAAGGCATGTTTAACAATATTGTTGGTTCAGCATAGGGGCGTCTACTCTTCTACACATTCTTGAACAATGAACGTACATTAAGAAATACTATTCTAGAAAGAGACCAAATGAGCACGACTGGTGGTGATTTGGGGATACAACAGACTTGGTGGTCATCAAATGTTGTTGATTATAGTGAATGTTTGGTTATTATCATCACCGAGCCTTGAAAAGGACAAAAGCAGATGTCAACACATCAAATAAAGTTATCGCTTATCTGAATATAGCATAAGGGTTACATTTTTCTCCTTTTTAGCCATTTCTAACATGTGGTTAGCACTTTGATGCATTTGACACAAAAAACTTGCTGATTTACTCATCTTTTTTCAAAAAAAAAAAAATTTCCTTGTTTTTCTTATAGTTGTAATACTTTTTTTCATCAGGAGAAAAAGGGGGAACATGTATCAAGAGCAAAGCAACAAAAGATAGGGAAGAACTAACCCTTCAACGATCAAGTTTAGCTTTCCCTTTTTCCCTTCCTCATCAGCAATAATTGCTCGTTCAATGGTATCAATACCCTAAAATCAAAAGGCAATGCTTGGAAACAATAATTCAATAATTTTGGAATGAATACCTCAAGATGACACATCAAACAACAAAGGCACCCGACCAAGGAACTTCTTATACTCACCTTGACAACGACATATGGAAGCTTGTTCTTAGTTTGATGTAACAAAAAGAGAGCATCATGCTTATCCGCGTCCGGCATTATAGCCAACTTATCATCATCAAGAACTTTGATATTCTGCTAATTAAATTACATCAGCTATAGATCAATTTGATTGATTTTACCGAACAAAGTCAGAGGAGAAAATTTCACCAATTTGTCATTTTTGCGCTTCGCCAAAGACTTTTCGATTCTCTCCTTGACAATATAAGCATTTATACACAACCGTGAACCATTAATTTTTTCCATATCGATTTTAACAACTATAGATGCTCTAAATGACTTCATCACAAGCTTTATACTCTTTGCTACCTACAAAACAACATAAGATAAAAGCCATAGCGTGGGAAGAGTGCCTCCATAACAATCTTCAACAAAATCAATGAAATAATAATAATAACAACAACAAGAACTACAACAATAACAATAATAATAATAATAATAATAATAATAATAATAATAATAATAATAATAATAATAATAATAATAATAATTAATATTATTATTATTATTATTATTATTATTATTATTATTATTATTATTAGGAAAAATTATAAAAAAACCACCTTTTCTATACACTTTTTTTAAAAAAACTACCTTATATAAAAGTTTTTGCAAAAAACTACCTTATATAATACAATTCCTTGCAAAAGACTACCTATTACTTAATTTCGTCAGTTGACCGGCATTTTTAACGGTTGACAAGCACATGCCTGTCACGTGCCCTTCTAAAACCACCATCTCCTTCATTCAATGTAACTCGGAAGTATTCCTACCTACTACTGTCCCATTCATCTTCATTACTGTTGCGCCTCCATTACTGCTCTCTCTTTTTCATTTATTGCATCTCAGTGAAGATCACGGTCATCTTGATATGTACTTCTTCTCAATTTATATTGTGTTCTTGTATATGAATTATTTGTTGTTGTTTATTTTGCACCTTGTGGTCATCTTGGTATGTACTTCTTCTCAATTCATTACTTCTTCTCATTACTGCTGTCCCAAATTGGGGTTGTTTCGGAATTCTTTCTTGATTTGTTGTTGTTTATTTTGCACCTTGTGAATTGATTCTTGATGTATGTGAATTATTTTTTAGGGTTTTCGAATTTTGGTTGATTAATAACATGAAGAAATTAAAAGTCAGAAAAAGAGCTAGTAAATTGAAAAATAGTGGGACTGTGGTTGCTGCTGATGTGGATAGTGTAGGGAATCTTAGAATAGATGAGGTGGTAATTGAAACAACTGATGTGGCAGATAAGGTTGTGGGTGAGTTGGAAAGTGCAAATGCACATGTTGATGTTGGGGAAAAGGGACCACTAGTCAAACATATGGGTTTTAATGAACTATTGAATGATAACCCTAGATCTAAAACAGATATATCAGCAACCATTTCTACCTTGACACCCAGAGAAAACGAGAGACCCCCTATTGAGGAACAAGTTCCTGATATTGAAGATAGTACTGATGAAAATTATAGTGATGGTGAAGAGGATGAATCTGAGGATGATGCTGATTTGTTTGCAGAAAATGTAGTTCATGGTCTTGATGATGTGTTCATAAGTGATGATGAAATTAGAGTAGCAGTAGATAAGGAGCTTGCTGAAGAAAACAATAGAGACATATAATAAAATAATATAGCAGTAGATAAGGAGCTTGATGATGCTCTAAATGACTTCATCACAAGCTTTATACTCTTTGCAACCTACAAAACAACATAAGATAAAAGCCATAGCGTGGGAAGAGAGCCTCCATAACAATCTTTAACAAAATCAAAGGCAAAATCTATCACCTTCTAAAACAAAGGACCAAAATAAGACAATTCTTTACAATAACTACTAGTAGTTACTTGTACTCTATTTTTATTCTCAACATAAATGAAAAAACTGTACATTTATAATTAAATAAATAATAATAATAATAATAATAATAATAATAATAATAATAATAATAATAAGAATAATAATAATAAAAAATATTTTAAAATATTAGAAAAAGGTCTACTTAACAACTTTTAAAATGGTATATGTGGATGTTGACCAGAAGATGCATGTCAATGGAGGGTGGAAAGTTGACAATATGGAGATTTTGTATCGAAGTTAAAGGGAGGTCGAAGACATCATAAATAGGAGTGGAATTTCAATTAAGAAACCGAGCATAAAGGATGATTTGGCACGAACACAAACGATGCTAAATAACCTACTCTAGAATCCAGATACTCCTAGCAAACTTGCAGCATATAGTAGCCTTGAGATACTCATGATAAAGTGAACTTATAGTAGGGCTCGGAAAATATTTTTAAGTTAGTGAAAGCAAATTCTATTCTTGTGACAACCTCACATAAAAATACTAATTACCATTCCTATTTCTTATATCTTTCAACAACCATTTTTCCAACTGTTTTCTTCAAATTGTTGTGTTAACTACATTATCAAATGTTTCGATGCATCATTAAATACCAAACTATTAAGTAGCATATATTAACTTCATTAACAGATATTGAAACCTACCCCCTCCAAGAAAAAGGCCCCACTCCCTCTGGTCCCTTCCACAACTTACCCTTTCTGCATTAATTTCATTGAAGCAATATCCCTTCACCAGTGTAGTGCCCAACCCCTTCCTCATTGTAACATCCAGACTACTATTGCTCTCTGTCTGGCCTCAAACACAACCAAGGAGAAAATTTTCCACTAGGAAGAAAAATAAACATCTAAAACAAAAATTTTTTATAGCATATATTAACATACCTGGCCCAACAATGTCTTCTCGATTTGACCTTTTATTGTTTGTGGAACATCCATACAATTATCATCGTCAAGTTTGCCCATAATGATTGGTGTACTTATCTTTTTGCTAGCATTAATGATTTCTTTGATACGAGGAACTCCAAGGGTAACATCTAAAAACAAAGTTAAGGATTGAACAAATATGAAAAGACGAATCCAGTTTTCACATTCTGTTGAATGCTCTTGATTGCCTAAATTACTATGGGATAGTATTGGGAAGGAGGTACGAGGTAAAATTTTATAAATGGATACTCATGCTAGCAACCCCTGCAAAGTGAAAAGTCTTCAGAGTCATTTGTGTTCCAGGCTCTCCAATACTCTGAGCTCTAATTGCTCCAATAGCTGTTCCAGCTTCAATTTCTTTCAAACGAAGCCGAGAAATGCAAGCATCCAAAAACACCTTCACAAAATTCAACAAAGAAGTTTTAAGATTTTTATACATCAAATATACATCAACTACATAATGTATGATTTAGTAATGGGGCAGGATTCCAACTTCCAAATTAAGAAAACACTAATAACAACTAAAAGAGTTAGTATTCCACAATGGATAGTTTGTAATTTTTTACAAGTTCACTTTTACATAGTATAGCTATAAACTAATATACTTGAGAAGAAGAATAAACAGTCCATGGAATGGCAAGATTCCTTGTTAACTTTTGAAAAACTAATCAGGACTAGCTGGCGAAACTTCAGCTGAAATTAAGGGGAACGAAAATTTGCAATATAAATTCTGAATATAAATTGAGGGGCAAGGTTTTGACCTATGACCTCTTTGTTGGTATAACACTAGCCTTATGCGACACACCCAAATTGGTTGGAGTTTCACTCGCTAAACAGATATAAAGAAAGAAAAAAGAAGGGAGAGAAAAGAGAGAAAAGAGATAAACAGAGAGAACGTTGGAAGTAATGCAGTGTTTGACCCCTGCTGCTCCTATTATTTTTCCCTAAATCAATACACAATCCACGCAATTACAATATGCCTATATAGACATTCTAGCCTAGCCTTCTAATTACAAGATATAACATATGCTCATTATTATAGCTACTGCTAACTACTTCTAACCAATTATTCCAGCTGGTGTACCCACATTTTCTCCTCCCCCTTGTACTTGCCTCTTCTTACGCCTTTGATGTGTTTTCAATGCTACCTTCTGACTCACAGACGTGACACTCTACCACTAAGCTAACCAATTTTACTTGAATTTTAAGGTGCCATTACGTACATATTATATTGCCTAAAAAAATACTACTTCAACAATCCCGATTTTGATTGAGCATTTTCCTCTTCAGTATGTCCCAATTTAGTTTGAATACTTCATATTTGAATCAACTAATATCATCTTCACATTGTGTACCCAGAATTTCTCTTTTCTCACTCAATCCATAAAAAACACCGTACACTTTTCCCTCGCATCTGCTTCCCTGTTGTTAAAAACTGATAACTCAACAACGACTAATATCATAACATTTTATGTTCTAAATCTGTTCATATTGAATTTTGAAGTAGATTATTCATCTACATCACAGCTAACAAAAAACTGGTAACCATATTACGTGATTGTAGTTATGCGATGCCTTGCACATAAAGGCAATCAGGCAAACCAAAATTAAGGGGAATTTTCAAGGACAAAAATATCCACGAGAGCCACAACAATAAGTAATTTTCACACATCTGACATTTTATACACTTATTCTTTTGCCTAAATACATATAGTAGATATCAATACCTGAAGCTGTTGTTCAGAAATATAGCATTTCCTTTTAGATAAATTTTCAAAAAAAGCAAACAACTTTTTTTTGAACGCATCAGAGCAACCACCATAATTTGAAAGCTTCTTATTTATAATTTCCGGTATCTCTAAAGGAGGTAGTTTCATATGTCTCCCTGCCAGACAAGTAGCCTGCACAAAGAAACTTTTTAAATTACGAGTTCTAGGCCTAACAAACAACACTAACTTGAGAATCAGGAAAGAGATAGCATATAATACCTCCATTTTGAAACGTAATCTCTCAAAGTCTAGGGGGAAACCTTCTCCTCCTTCCATTTGCGCAGGATCCATGCCATCATCTCCATAAAAAAACTGAACAATAGTTCCGTTAGAGTTTCTCACAGTTGAGTCATAATGAACAACTAGATCCTCCAAGCATTTCATCAATCGACGTGACATATAACCAGTGTCGGCCGTTTTCACCTACAGCAAAACCGTCAACTTAATCAAAATACTTACTACGTTATTTAATACAGAGAAGTTAAATACAGGTATGTTCTCTCTGTCCCTTTCTCCTTCTCAAGTCTTTTGTATCCTATGTGTCCCTTTTCACTTAGTGACATTGGAGTGATGAAATGTTGTTGCCACATGTTTCGTGTGAAATTTTTTAAAGGGGGGGAGCTAACACATTGAAGGGGGAACCTAAGAGAAAAGGTATACATAATATAGAGAGTAACGAACACTTAAAAGCATAGTTCTTGAAATACATGTACCTATATATAACAAAGCTATGATGATAACAGACTATAGTAAAAGGCTCATTAAATCATGTTAATTTCTTATTTATGTGAACAACCTAAGTGGTATTTCTTATCAACAAACACAGATATTTCATGTGGTGTATGTTTGTGCAATCATTACAATAGAAATGAAACTATAGAAGCGTCTGAGATTTTTAGACTTTCTGACGTTAGTTTATATTGGTTCATGTAGTAGACCCATATTGCTGGGTAAGGTTTTGAAGTAGTTATCTTGCGAAACAAAAACAAAATTTGTATGACATAAAGCATAAAGTTTCCCGTTACACCAGCAGTAGAACACCCAAAAATTTACTTCACTTACTCTAGAAGAAAGGCCAAGGGCAGTAAAGGAAACATAGTGAAGTTTATGGAGTAGGTGAAAACAGGGTTATGGAATAGGGACTCCAATAAAGATATAATTAAGTATTATTCACCCTTGGAGCTCACAAGTTCTGATTCGTTTGCAAGAGAGCAATTTTAAAAGAAGTTGGGAACAATGGCAAGTTGGAAGAGCCATACCTTGTCATGGATGCTAATCAATGACGAGTACACTATGAAGGGAGATCCACCTAGTGGAGGGAGCCAAGTCTCACTATATTCCTAAATCTATAGAAAAATAATTGTAATTTTCAATCTATATTCCTCAACTCCATTCTATTAGGAGTCTTAACCTATCATTGACTATTTTAAAACTAAATTCCTATCCTAAAAGGAAAATGCTTTTAAATTAGCCCCACAAAATAACATTTGTGAAACTTTAAACTTGTTATTCCCTTTGGAAAAGCCTCAAGATCAAAGAGGTGGTTCATGTCTTCAAAATGACTTTTCAAATTGGTTTCAATTCAGACTTTAGCCTTCTTCTAGTTGACAAGGATAGAACATAAGGTATTTGAGCCTTTTTTATTAAGGGGAAGAGCATAAGCCCACCAAACTATAAATACTTTCTTCTCTTTGTTTGATCAAAATTCTCCTAAAGATGGTTTCGGCAAACGCCTATTGTCCAAATAATAGAAATTCTATGAAATTGAAATCACAGCTACGTAGTACAAATGTAATAGGCAACAACTTTGGATACATGATAATAACTAAATACCATGCCTTGGAGTACCCAAGACAATTTAAAGGATTTCAAATTCAAATATAAGAAATCAAGTGTAGAAACAATAGGTGAAGAAAAACGACATGCAAACTATATTGTAATTAAAACGGTATAAAAACATTGTAGAGTAAACAACATACAGTTGTAGCCACAAATGGAAAAAAAATTCTGTAGCTGTCAAGCCGCTGTAAAATGAATTAGCAACAAATCCTTTAGCCTGCAAAATATCAAATAAAACATTTCTTACTCGGACAATCATTTTCCACCCTACTGCACCCTCTAATGCATATTATCTGATTACTAATCTAATCTTCTTCATTTATCAGTTACTTCAAGATGAATGAACCACAATACCAGTGCTTATCAATTTCATAAATAAATACATTACTATATTCAAGTAAAGGAAGCAGCACATGCAAGTAAACTCATATACATGGAGAATTTACCACTACCTCTTCAGCATAGAGAAAGATGGAACTTGGGCAGTTTAAATCACACTTTCGTTCCATTCCAATTTTTCCAGAACACGCAATTTAGTTTGGAATGATAACACTCCCTCAGTCCCATTTAGTTTGGCCCATTTACAACTTACACAAAGATTAAGGAGTTGGGTATAGTGGGTTAAAGTGGTGGAACATTTAGAAATAAGAGAGAATATAGAGAGTAAAAGTGGTGGGGTCATTTCCAAAAATAAAAATTAGGCAAAAATCATTGGGACGAGCTAAAATGAAAAATGGGCCAAATTGTACATCTCGATGTATGAAAAATAACAAACACCTTACAAATAGAAATAAATAAATTATGCTGATTTTCAGAATATAATAAAAAATAAATAAGTTGCTAATCAATATGACCAAAATATTTGTTCTTTATAAAGTACAAACTATCAAAGTGCCCAGATTAAGACAAACTGCTAAACATGTGAACTCATAGAATAAAAGGTGATTCTAATATTAGACAAAAGCAATCTTTCCCCAGAAAATAAGTTTAGTTTCTAGGACAAACGATTTAAAAGTATATGTCTGGCAAAGTTGAATCCTCATAAGTAACAAAGATTTATAGTTCTCAAATTTCATATTATAAAAACCGATAGTAAAATAGCTCATTAATTCATGTGAATATTTTATTGATGTGAATAGGGTTAATCGGAAACAACTTTAATTAATCGTAAGGGCAAGGGTGTGTATACCCAAAGCCCAAACCTTGCCCAGGTAGGAAACATAAAATGACATTGGGGTAATGACATGTTAGTCAAATTCAACAAATAATCTATGCTGCAAATGGCTTTTGTTTCGAAAAGTCCTTGCAGTACATTGCAAATAATGTTTCTGCGAAGGATCAATCAGAAACAACTTCAATTAATCGTAAGGGCAAAGGTGTGTATACCCAAAGTCCAAACCCTAACTAGTTAGAAAACATAAAATCACATTGGCGTAATGGCATGTTAGTAAAATTCAACAAATAATCTATCCCAAAATATTGTTCATAATTGGACCGTTTCAATTTATCTATCCGAGTAACGAAAAGATAAAGGAAACTCATTATTACCCGTAATTTTACGATTAAATTTCTTTATGAATATTATATGTGTATATATTTATATAAAAATATTTTATGTTTTTGACCAATTGATATTTATAAGCGTAGACTAAAGTACACGTTGAATAAAATTTTGAATATATATATATATATATATATATATATATATATAGGGGTAAGATCAAGTGAAAACACTTAAAGTGGTGAAAACTGAAAATAAGACACAGGTATACATATTGTAGCAAAATGGGTACATATTATCTTATAACGTGTACATATATTTTATGAAGAAAAAAATTCATATTATTTACAAAAATGCCATCTGATTATGTACCCCTTTTAAGCGTATATATACCCTTTTTAGCAAATGTCTAATTATTTACAAAATTATCATCCAAACATGTACTCCATTTGAGCTTTTATGTACCCCTGTTTTTAGTTTTCACCAGTTTAATTGGTTTTCACGTGATCCAAAGCCTATATATATATATATATATATATATATATATATATATAACAAGAGATAATGTGAAGGTCGTATAATTAAAATTATAACATTGGTAAGTGTTCGCTATTATAATAAGTTTTATTATGATAAAATAAAAACTTGAATAAAAATAAAAAGTTTTTTAAAAAAAGGCATAGTAATTAGAATAATAATAAATTAAAAAAAAAGAAAAAGAAAAAGGGTGGAGTGACATTATGTAGGAATTGGAAAAGTTCTTTCCAAGAGTATTCTTAGAAAACTAAGATTCATTAAAAGAGGAATCCGAATACGGTAGATTAATTGGAAGGTATTAACACTCGTACTGTTGAGTGATTCGTTATCCTTCATGATATTACATTGTCTTCTCATCTTCCCGATTTTTCCCCTATAAATATCCTAGCTCTGGTCTTCCATATCTATGTCCTTTCCTTCCATTACAATAGTAGTAGAGTTTTCTATAATATTTAGAGTATTAGTAGTCATCACGTTGAATCGACAACTTGTGGGATTAAGAGTACGAGTTTGTTCGGGTGGTTTGTTTCGTCTCATTCCTTTACGTTTTTAGTCCCTGTTTCGAGGTGAGTAGTTATGTCTAATATTTTCATATGTTTTATCCTGAAAATTATATTTGTTTTTCTAATTTATTGTTTTAAAAATGTGGTTGATGTTAAACTGTTGTTGATGTTGCTTTGCAAAGGTTAAACTTGTTTACGTATGATTCCACTAATTGGTTCAATTTGGGTTAAAAAGATTTTCTTATTTGGTTTTGCAGTAAGAATGGCGTTGCATCATTTCGTTATTTCATTTTAAATGTTCTCTACTTTCTTTTAAGTATTTTATAATTTATAAAGTGACATTCAACTCATGAAAAATTGGCAAATTCTTTTCTCGTTTTTGGTTTATTTAAATTTGATGTTTTTACTCGTCTTTAATATATTGGGTTTAAAATATATTATGATAATTATTATCTTACTCTACCACAAGTTATACAGAATTTTTATAGTGGTATTGAGTAATACTTGTGGTGTGATTTTTTTAAAAGTGTGTTATATAACTTTTGCCCCGGACTGTGTAGGGTAGGTCAACCCTTGGTGCACCTAAACATGACATGTGTTTATATTGCCAAGAGCAAATTTACCTCCCTAAGGTGTCTGGTGGATCGGCCTTTTGGGAGGAGTCCATAAAAGGGGATGTCTAATTTTAATTGTGACATTATATAAATATACTGTGAATAAATTTTAAAGTGTGACAATTCAAGAGTTTTATACTATATGTGTATTTCTTTTAAGTGTGGCAATTCGAGTATTTTTACTATGTGAGTGTATTTTGATTCATACAAAATATATAAATACTTTTCGATTTGTGGATTTCAAATTTGAAAAAAAAATAATTATTTTAACGTCAAACATTTTCAAGCTTAATTAGTTTGACACGTTAGAGTAACTATTCACTGAGTTGTGGCTCATCTTTTGTGTTTTTGTTTTCCACAGGTTATGACAAGTTATTTGACGTGTTTAATGCATAAGTGTTGGACAACGTAGATCGTACGTCATTAGTGTATTTTAATAAATTAGAGTTAGAATATTTATTTTCCTTAAATTATTTTTAAATGTTGTTTAGACGCCTTACACTTTCTAAGTGTGGCAGACACCCTGTTTTTACTTTCCGCTGCTACGAAAGACTATTTAAGTCTCATGGTGTTTATTATTTTATTGTTATAAAAATTAGGTGTGTTACATCTCATCTCCCCATGCACAAACAGACTACGTTGCCTAATTCTAGCTAAATCACTTGGCCTAAGTGAAAATATAAGAAGCTAAAAACAGAGTAAAGGAGACAACAATAGAACTAAGAGAAACTATTTTACACACAGGTGTAGCTCAAACTTAATAATGAATTCCAAAACCATGTAAACAATAAAAATAATGCAAGTCAAAAAATTCAAGTCGTAAAAAAGGGCTGAAATATACTGATGGAGTCTTAGATTTAATAGGAAAATGTGGTAGACTACGATCATTGAAGCCATCTGGTGCTCTACGCCCTCCTACTGCTTGTTGACCAACACATGCAACCATTTGACTGATATTGATTGGGGAACCTTTAGAACCACATTGTGACATTATTAATGGGTCATTCCTCCAATGAAGCTCTTTCATGCAAACCTAAAAATATAAATAAACAAATAAATTTCATGCAATGGAAAAATTCAGCTATTAAACAAGAAAAAGAAGGAATATTCATTAATCAACTCTTTTGTCCAGTAGGAAATATGATGTAAATAAAAAATAGTTCAAGGCATGGTCTTGCACTCTTAATGAAGCTTCATTTGTCTCATATCGACCACTTCATAGATCGTCCCAAACCTCAATTTATTCATATACGACACATCCTCAAATTGCTTATCCAAAGTACAAGCTAGGGCATGTTCGATTAAGCAGCTAAATTTCATCATCATTACTAAGTGTTTTGGCACTTGCATTAACAAATTTTTTTATATTACAAGATTTTTTCTTTAAAGTATTTGATATTTTGCAATATTTTTGTTCGAAATTCACTCTTAACAACACTAAAAGTTCACAATATCATACATACCCCACTACAAGAAATATTTAAAAAGGCCACAAGCCCAACATCCCAAACCAGAGGAGGATGCGAACTCTTGTTTTGCCCTTAGACCATGTGTCCCACTTATTAGAAAGGTAGCTCGTCAAAGCTACATACATACGTCCTCCCTTACCAGGCTAGACAAGGGCCACTTAAGTGGCCTGGCGCCAATGTAAGGTTTTTGTAGATTCTAGAAGAGGATAAGAATAAAGAGCCATTACCTTTCCAGCTATTTCACGAATTTCATTTAGTTGTTGTGTAATTTTAGCTTCCAAAGTTTGGGCTGCATAACATCCTGGCATGAGAGTCAACTTCCCTTCGTTGAAGGATTTTATTAACCCATCACATGCTCTATAACCTTCATTTATTCTGAACTGTTTCTCTTCATTCAATAGTTTACCGGGCTGGACATCATCAATGCCAATCGTAACGCCATGATTATCAATCCACCTAGCACTACAACAAATACACCAAAAGGTTGGAAGTGTAACTAGTCTAAACCTCCACATCTCTGAAATATAGCATAATCATTTTGTTGACCTTTTAATTCAGTTAAAATGATGTTTGATAAAACTAGTTGCCGGTCGCTTATGCTTTGCCAACCTCAATTATTAAGTTACAAAAACATGAACATGGTTGAGCACAAAAGGAAATTCATATAAGTAAAATAGCTTCAATAATATTGAAGTTTGTTTAGAAAAGATAAGTTCTGCAAAATGAGTTCATTAGAAAAAGGTAAGAAAAAAAGATCTGCAAAAGGTGGGTTTCACAAAAATTGTCGTAGCTACTCACTAGTTAGGTGTCTCCTAATAGAAATATGATGAAAGTGGGATTTTTGTTGTGCGCCAAAACTAGGACAATAGATTTAGCTGTATATTCCTTGTGTTGGAAATACTTCACATGTGAGACAAGATCCCACATCGATAAAATAGTGGGTTGTTGACTTGCATATATAGTGGGTGAGCTAATCTTCCTACTGCCATATGGTTTTGGGAAACAATGAACCTCACCGAGTGTATATGCAAGTCAACGCTCTTAACCCGTGGGTTTGTGGGCCCGAGCCTACGGATTTCCCGTGTCCACACGAGTGGGCCACGGTGAGATTATGTGATGAATTGTCACGGCTTAATACCTTGAGCAGAAAATTTAAGGGACAGTTGCTACAATAGCAGTAAATACCTACTAATAAATGTATATGAACTGAAGACATTTTACTCTTAGCATACTATTCTTTTAGACTTATTGTTGTGAGCCTTGGGCAAAATTAACAAGCACTGTCAACATTGTTGAGCAAACCATCAACAAAATATTAGCAAAAATTTCACGACAGGATTTAAAGCAAAATAAAATCACCGACAATAATGTTAAATATTTACCTTAGTTTTGCCACTTTATTCATGCAATCAGCAGCAGCATATGGATCATAGTCTCGAACAAGAACAGAAAAAAGCCCAACTTTATTGCCATTCCCTGCATTTACCAAATGAAGATATCAAAAGTTTCCTAAACTCATAACTGCAAACTACAAATTTTTAATTTATAATAACACTCGAGTCCAATCATTACGCTTTTTGTTTTCTTTTCACCACGATTGCACTTATGTTGAAGGAAGTTCCAATTACTATCTTATTTATTATATCATCTTTAAAATTTAATCCAGAGTAATGCAAAGATTGGTGAAGATGTAATTCGTGGAATTCACGTTGCATGGCTTAAATAAAAAGCGGTCACTAGGGTGCTATGTGATATTTTCTCGACTAATTCAAAGGTAAATTCTACAGAGTTGCAGTTTGACCAGCACAATGTTGGCTAGCTAAGATGACATATGAGCATAATATGGATATAGCAAAGATGCGAATGTTAAGGTGGATGTGTGGCCACACCAGGATGGATAAAATTAAGAACCATGTTTTGAAAGAAAGTCTAGGGGTTGCACCAATATCAGCAAAGATATGTGATTGTGTAAAAGTATATTGAGATGATTTGAACATGTACAAAGGAAGCCCACCGACGTACCTGTGAAAAGGGTGGAAAGCATCACGAATGATGGAAAGAGAAGTCGCGATAGGCCAAAGAAAATGTGTGAAAAGCAAATTAGAATGACATGAGCGAGTTACACTCTCTGAGGACTTGACTAATGATAAACTAGGTGGAGACGTCATCATTTGTGTGCTAGACCTTGAATAGTCACCTACACCTACGCCACCTATGTTGTATTTGTGTACCATGCAAAGAACATGTCTATGAGCTTACCAAGTGATTATTCTCTACTCTTCTCAAGATCTAAAAATATGGCTTGTTTCATGAATCTGAACTCTAAAGATCAGGCAACATCAAGATTTTTGTACGTGCGTCACACATGATATAACTTGAGGTTCATTGGATCATACTATGTAGAATACTCAATGTGCAGAGATATATTTTCTTTGGTATTTAGGTTCATTGGATCATTTCAATGATAACCCCTTTGACTACAACTTTTTACTTACAGAAACACACAAGCATCCTGTATAAGGCCGTAAAAAATAGATCCGACCTGTAATACCGTCCGAAATCGACCTGCATCCAACCCGTTGGTTGACCCGAGGTATGGTCACCTGTAATTGATCGAAACTCGACCTGATGATAGCCCGTAACCCGACATGTACCAGATTATTTAAGACCCATACTCGACCGACACCCGACTCGAAAACAACCCATACCCGAGATTAACCCGACAATATTGTTAATCGAACTCGATTTGCGCCCAACCTGTTAAAACCCGAACCCGTCTTTAACCCGATAGGTACTCGACTTAATCCCACCCGAAAGTACCCATAATCAACATTCGAGGTTAACCCGACGTTGTTGTTAACCAAACGCGAATTGCCCCGAACTTGTTACAACTCGAACCCGCCTTTAACCCGATAGGTACTCGACATAATCCCACCCCAAACGACCCATTAGTAACTATAATGTTTTTAGGGAGGTGGTTTTTAGAGAGTGGAATAGTGGGAATGAAAGTTGGAACATCTTCATGTATCTGAAGATGAGAATTTTTACCGAGAAATGGGAATGAAAGTGGGAACGGTAACCGTTGAAGACGAATAGCAATTAATAACTATAATGTTGAAGAGGAAGAGCAATTACAGTGTCATGAATCATGACTATGAGCACTGCTAGTAACTTGTACTGTAAGTTGCAATGTAAACCATTTAAGATCATTTACCAATTACAGCCTCTAAGTTTACTCAATTTCAAATAAACAGCCGTGAACTTCGTTTATTACCAAATAGAGCCTCCAACTTAACAAACATGATATCGAGACACCCAAAACACCCCATTTTAACCCCATTTTTTACCTTTTTTGGCTGTTTTGGCTGTCTCGATGTCATGTTTGGTAAGTTGAAGGCTGTAGTTGGTAATAAACAAAGTTTGCGGCTGTTTATTTGAAATTGAGTAAACTTAGAGACTGTAGTTGGTAAATGATACCCATTTACAATTTGGTCCTTTCACAAAAATTTTTAAAAAAATTGCTTTTTATGCTATTTTATTTTGACATTGGTCTCACATTATTATTATTATTATTATTATTATTATTATTATTATTATTAAAAACTAATAAATTGAGCATAGTGGGATATTTATAAATATAAAGAATATATAAAATCAAAATTGGTGAGATCATATAAGGTAAAAGAATTGTTAATTTATATTGTGAGATCATATAAGGTAAAAGAATTGTTAATTTATATTGTGCAAGTTTGTTTAGCTAAAACAAGTTTAGTTTAGGAAAAACTAGATAAGACTCGTGCGATGCATGGTTTTATTAATTTTTCTGACTTATTTGTATAAATTAAAAATAAAAAATTTATGGTTTTATGTTTTAACGATTTAAAAATATCCTATATTTATATTTTTTGAAAACAATATCCTATATTCATTTAGTAAATAAATTATAAATATTTTATAAATAATTGAAAAAATATAATTTTTTAATACATTAAATGAATAATATTATATTCATAATAAAAAAGTATAAAAGTCAAACAATGACATCATCATTGAGTTTTGGAGGAAAAATTTTTATTAAGAGAGCGACACGTAAGCAATTTTTAAAAGTGATAACATCAGCCATGTTTTGTTTTAGTAATAGTTATTATTATAGATAAATGTTTGATTCAGCTGAATCACAATTTTTTAGCTAAAATTAAGTTTGATTCAGCTACATCAAGTTTTGTCATCTAAAATATAGTTTGATTCAGTTGTATTAAGTTTAAATCAACTAATAATAAGTTTAATATTAAATCAAGTTTAGTTTAGCTAAAATTAAGCAATAAATGTAGGCCCTCCAATCAAATCTTATTGACTTTATCTTTGTTTGAACCAAATTTGTCTAACACCCGTCAACCAAATTAACTGATTACAACTCGTCATGCTACAATCACAAACAATTTCAACTTGAATAGATGTATAATTAGGGTTGAACAAAGTTTGGTGTAAACCGTAAACCAAACCGGACCAAACCGTAATTTGAGTATTTGGTCTGGTCTACGGTCTAAATGGTCTGGTCTTGTTTTTTTTCAAAAAAAATTACGGTTTACGGTGTGGTCCCGGTTTTTAAAATTTTCAGACCAGATCAGACCGTGAACCGTACTTTGACCAAAAACCATAATTTTTTTTAATAAAAAAACGGGTTTCTACCTAGATATTTTTTTATATAGCAATATGTACTTGAATAATGTTGATGCAACCAACTAATTACAAATTATATTTATTTAGTGTTTGTAAGTGCGAAATATTTTCATAGAACATATATTAAATTGGGAAAAAATATAAAAATAAAAAACCGTAAACCAGACCAGACCAAACCGTTGTAGAACGGTTTGGTCCGGTCCGGTCTGACATTTTAAACGGTCCGGTCTGGTCTGGAAATTTTTCAGACCGGAATTTTTGGTTTGGTCTGATTTTAGTGTTAGACCAGACCAAACCGGACCGTGTGCACCCCTATGTATAATAAAAATAAAGTTCAATCAACATAAAACTCAATTAGATTTTAGCCGACCTAAATATGAAGAATAACCAATAGCCCAACTCAAAAACGATATAATTGACCTGAAGTCAACCCGAACCCAAAATTATCCGACTTGAATTTAACCTAAAACAAAAAGTGACCCGACCCATAGTTTAACCGAACTCGATTCGACTTGCAGTATAACCGATCCGGACCCGAACTGTACTAACTGAACCCGAAACAAACCCAAACCAAAACTGACCTGATCCAAAACCGAAATCGACCCAATGTGGTATTAACCCGATAAAGACCCGTACCCGATTAGACCTATAACCGAGTCGACCCGAGTCAAAGCATTAAATTACCTGGAAAAAACCCGAAACCCGAAAGTATCCAAACCCGATAAAACCCGACCCAAAATCCGATCGAGTAACCGAATTTACATCCCTATCCTGTAGGCATATTTCCCTTGAAAGAAAAATACTGCAACAAAATAAATAAAAGCATGATTGCAAGAAAATACTAAAAGCTGACCTAAGGTAGCTTTTCCAAGTTGACCAGATATTAGTTCACTATTACGAAAGTAAACAAAACCGTCATTAGGACACATGGTATCCTCCCTACAAGTCGTCTTCCTGTCGTCAGGTTTGCAATAGATCTTCTCTTTCACCATAAGATTCACAAAGACTCTCGGTTGTCTACCTGGACGTATGAGAACATTAAATAATTGTTTACCCGTCCTGAACAGGATAGGCTGCAGCAAAGCAAAGACATTTGAATCAGTGAACGAAATCAAAAAGTACCTCTTAAAAAAAGAGTCACCATGGTTTAAAACCAGAAAACACAAAAGGAGAGTCCCCATCAATGCTCAGTTAAAATAAAGTCAATTACTAATATTAAATTCATGACCTCAGTACACACACCCAAACAAAACCTGCAAATCTCTTAAAACAACATTCTATTGGTTTTCCAATATCTACAGGAAAGCTCGAGCAAGCTCCAGAGTGTCAAGATTCAAGTCTCACCATGCCAGGTTCATTCTAAATCACGCAGCTATTGTTCTGGACATGCATAGTTTATCCTCACAGTATAATTCATGGCCTAAATTGATCATGGTTTTCTTTTCTTTCCAATGTTAATATGATATAGAGCCGCCAACCCTATAAAGCATCTGAAAGGTCATACTCAATCTGCTATGACTTGGTATTTTGAGTGATAATGATTTACGAAGGGGTAATTAGGTAATTACAATATTATGAGTAACTTGGAGAATAAGCTAGTTTTAAGTGGGAGTTTTCTTATAAACAAGGGGAATTAAAGGCTCATTATCATCAAGAAATTAGTAAACACATTGTGGGTGGGTTTTATACTCATTAGGAGATCTCAAGCGTCTCGAATAGTTTGATCTATCGTTTCTTGTTATGCTTTTAGGGTTGTAATCTTTCTTTTATCATCCAATCAATAGTATATTTCTCTTTTGGCATTTTATACATTTTATTCTTGATTTACTGTTTTTGTCCAACTTATCAGTTCATAGCAAACATGGTATCAGAGCAGTACGATTCCGGTGACAAAAATTTCATCGGAGATGTCACAAGTCTAGAAAATACATAGGTAACTGATCTTGATGCATATTTTGGGGGTTTTGGGGCTGAATTTTCACCATTAGAGATGTGCAAGAAGGCTGTCCAAGAAAATGTCATCCACTCATTCAAACAAACTTCAACAAGGGAGATCTATGAAAAGTGGGGAAAGGGAGTGTGAGTTTTGTGATCAGCAAGTAAAGGAAACCGAACTTTCGGTACATGATTGTAGCCAAAAGGAGTGTTCAATGTTCATCTTCTATCAAGGGAAGAAGGATGAATTAATGGTACTTGTTTACCATAAAACAGAAGAGGCAGAAAATAATTTGGCAGATCTTGAAAAATATGAAAATCAACTAATAAATCTAGATGAGAAAATGGAGTTTAAAGAAAAATTTAGAAAAACAAGAGGGATGAGAAAGAGAACACCAAGAAGTAAAGAAACAAAGAAGAAAAAAGGAGAAAAAGTTCAGCAGGTTATAAATGACGGTACAAGAAACGTGAGAAAAAGAAAATTCAAGCACAGAAAAGAAGCAACAAGGAAAAACAACAAAAAAGAGCAAAAAAGGAAGAAAAAAAGGATGAAGGTTCAAAAATAAACTGAGTCAGTAGGTGGAAGAGCATGTGGTAGCGTGCGGAGCTTTGGTGGAGGAAGAGTGGCGAAGTGGTAGCTGTTGGGGCGCTTACAACAGCGTGGGAGGACTATTAAGCGAGGTCATCTAGGAAGTTGTGGTGAAGGAAGTGGCGAAGGAACAGGAGGACGACGGTGGAGGGGAATGTCGCCTGAAATTATGAGAAAAGGTGGAAAAACAAGTGAAAAACAAGTGAGCAAGTGTAGGAAACAACTAGGGTTTCTGAGAAAAGAAATATTGAAGAAGGAGAAGGATAGCGGCGGCACTGGGGCGGAGGAAGTGACTGACGGCAGTTTCTGTCGCTGGAGAAAGGGTGTGTCAACCGATGGAACCATCGGAGGCAGCTGGATGCATTCAGCCATGAAAATAAGATTTCTAGGGTTCACGAGAAAAGAAAAAATGAGAAGAAAGGAGGAAAGAGGAGGCGGCTGGGCGTTGGACATAGTCGCCGGAAAATTCTGGATGTTGGCTGGCGGAACGGTAGGTGGAGGTGGGAGCAGATTCTCTGAGTTGAATCTTGAATTATTGGGGTCCTTGAGTTTAAATGAAAGAGAAAGGGTATTTGTTTGGTTTCTAACTGGAAACAGAAACGGTATATTACTGATTTGGGTTGAAAGTGATGCTGATGTCATTGATGACATCATCAAAGGAGAAATGTAAAATTTGATCTCAATGGCTGCCTCAAATATCTTAAGCCCATTATTTCATAATTTTTCCAACGTTTTTAATTCTCAATTTCACTTACCATTTGTTGTGAAGGCCAAATTTATTTTTCAAACTGAATATTCCTACTACTCATCCAAGTCGACACATCACAAAATATTTTCTCTCAACCATTTGTCCTACTCATTTCTCGTGCTGACGGTGGAAAGCCAAGCTAATTTTTATCCACCTTGAGGGCAAGGTGGAACTTCAGGCGGCCAGTATTGCTATGACTTGGTATTTTGAGTGATAATGATTTACGAAGGGGTAATTAGGTAATTACAATATTATGAGTAACTTGGAGAATAAGCTAGTTTTAAGTGGGAGTTTTCTTATAAATAAGGGGAATTAGAGGCTCATTATCATCAAGAAATTAGTAAACACATTGTGGGTGGGTTTTATACTCATTAAGAGATTTCAAGCGTCTCAAATAGCTTGATCTATCGTTTCTTGTTATGCTTTTAGGGTTGTAATCTTTCTTTTATCATCCAATCAATAGTATATTTCTCTTTTGGCATTTTATACATTTTATTCTTGATTTACTGTTTCTGTCCAACTTATCAGTTCATAGCACAATCCTTCCAAGTGTAAATCTTTTTTATAAAGAAACTAGATAATCCCCGTGCGATGCACGGTTTTTTTATTTATTGTTTTACATTATTTTAAAAATACAAAAAAAATAATTTGTAAATTATTGGTTATTTTTGAATGAATTAATAATAGTATATAATAGCTAATATTTAATTTAGTTTTGACTTTAAAAATACTTTTTTATAAGTTATGTATGATGTTAAATAATGTTATTTTTAATATTATTTAAATTTTATTGATCGGTATATAAGATTGTAAGTGACAAATTTTTATTTTTTGTTTCCAAAATGAAAGTTAGCAAATTATTATTTCAAAAAAAAAAATTTTTTTGGTTTCTAAAATCAAAGCTATCAAATTATTATTGTGTATTGAACGATGAAAAGTTACACACATCTCATTCAAACAATTTAATGAAAGCTAATATAATGATAATTCACATATTTCTCATACACTTTTATTAGCATATATGATTATTCACAAAAAAAAATCTATTAGCAAATAATGACATCACTATTGATAAATGGACGGAAAAAATCTCTTGAGAAGTTGACAACTCATCACTTTTTGAGTTTGCTTATGTCATCCGTATTTTGCTTTAGTATAGTGTATAGATATTTATTTAAGTTGAAGAAACAAAGTCATACATCCATGTGATGAGAAATCCAAAAAGCAGATAAAATAACTACAATATCACATTCCAATAACTACAAAATCACATTCCAATTACTACAAAATCACATTCCAATTACTACAAAATCACATTCCAATTACTTCTAATAGATCATTTAGAGAGCAATGTTGAAATATCATGCACCATAGCCCAAAGTGACGCCAAAAAAACTTTTTTTTTTTCCCACAACAGCTCCACCGATAGAAAACAATCAATAAAAATTGTTTTATTCCTCTCTAACCATATAGACATGGAATGTATAAAGAGGAAATCACCCACACCAATCTAAGATCAATATCCACCTATGAGTAAATGTCTCTCTTTGAAAGGGATTGGTGTTTGGGGGCGGAAATTGTAGTACTTCACAAAATTTCTTTTAAAGAAAAATGGAATTGAAGTGAGAACTTTTTTGTTTTATAAACTTATTTTTAAAACTATTTTGAAAAATAAGTGCTCCCCCAAACTATTTTGAAAAATAAGCTTCTGTTGAAATCGCTGTTAAGGACAGCGTTTTTGAACCCCATTGGGCCAAGAAATGGGTTTTGCTATCCATGAAAATCGCTGCTTGTAGTAGCGTTTTACTTTGAAGCAAAATCGCTGCTCCAGGCAGCAATTTCATCTCTTTAATTTTTTTTTTGAAAAAAAAATAATTCTATAGTGTAGTAGCAAAATTCGAACCTTAGTCACTTGCAAACTCCTAGCATTCACTAACAATTATGCCACATTAACTTCTTTGATACTATTCTACAATTAACAACATTTACTAAAAAAATTAATAATCTCCAAAAGTTGAAAGTTTCCAAAACACTATTTATAACAAACTTTGACTCTTATTATTCTTTATTTTTTTTAATATATTCTTTTTCTATTACTTTGGTAAGATTGCTTCTTAGAAAGGAAACAAAATTAATGAGTTATTTTCATTATCGAGTAATAATTAATAACTTCATTCACATTTTGCCTTTTAAATTGTGGAATAAAAATTCATTTGCTTCAAAATAAGATATTTCTTTTCTCATATCTTTTTATATTCTTATTTTTTAATATTTATATAATTAAAAAAATAATATTAAAAAAATTAAAAAGTATATTTTTATTTAAAAATAAGAAAATTAATAATATTAAAAAATAAGAATATAAAAATCATTATTAAAATTAAGAATATGAATATCATTTAAGAATATTTTTATTTTTCTTTACTTATATAATATTCGTAATTTTTATTTTTAGCATTCTTAATTTTAATTTTATAATATTCTTAATTTTAATCTTTAATATTCTTAATTTTAATTTTTATTTTTTAATAATCTTATTTTGATATTAATAATGATTTGGAAACTTTCAATTTGGAACTTATTTCCATATACAGAAAAGAATATTAAAAAAAGTAAAGAATAATAATATCTATATTTGCCATGGATTGCGTGTATTATATGGAGTTGGAAGAGTAATAAGAGTCAAAGTTTGATATAAATAGAGTTTTGGAAACTTTCAACTTTTGGAGATTATTAATTTTTATACTCCCTCCGTTCCAGTTTACTTGTCCCATTTCCTTTTTTGGCAATTCCTCATTACTTGTCCCATTTCCTTTTTTGGCTATCCTTTTCTTACCTAAATACCCCCACTTTTCCAATTCCCAATGCTCCACTACCACCTTTACAATTAATTTAATCAATTAAAATACCCAACTACCACCTTTTACATGGACCCCACTACTACCTTAAAATCCGTGACTAGTCAAATGGGACTAGTAAACTGGAACGGAGGGAGTAGTAAATATTGTTAATTGTAGAATAATATCAAAGAAGTTAATGTGGCATAGTGGTTAGTGAATGCTAGGAGTTTACAAGGGACCAAGGTTTGAATCTTGCTACTACATTATAGAAATATTTTTTTTTTCACAAAAAAAAAAAAAAAAATTAAAGAGATGAAATCGCTGCCTGGAACAGCGATTTTGCTTCAGAGTAAAACGCTGCTACAAGCAGCGATTTTCATGGATAGCAAAACCCACTTCTTGGCCCAATGGGGTTCAAAAACGCTGTCCTTAACAGCAATTTCAACAGAAGCTTATTTTCCAAAATAGTTTAGGGGAGCACTTATTTTTCAAAAAAGTTTAAAAATAAGTTTATAAAAAAAAAAGTTCTTGAAGTGAAATCAACATGAGCTCACAATCCTAAACTAGGGCTGAACATAGTTTGGTCTAAACCGTAAATCAAACCGTAATTTAAGTATTTGGTATGGTTTACAGTTTAACTGGTCTGGTCTGTTTTTTTTTTTTAAAATACGGTTTACGATCCGGTCAAGGTTTTAAAATTTCCATACCAGACTAGACTGGAAAACCATAATAGATTCCGGTCTGGTGTAAACCGTAAACCATAGACCGGAAAACCACAATAATATATGACAATTTGTCAATGACAACTTGACAAGTTTGGCCCAACTCTAATTTTTGTCTAACTGTCTTTCTTTCATTTGGGTTTTTTCTACAAGCTGGCACCCACCCATCCCCATTATTTTAGGTTTTCTTTCATGTGTTTAATTGGAAATGAAAACCCAATCTTTATCTTTCTCAACAAGCAGCGCCCCTCTCATTCTCCCCACTATCAACTCTCAAGATACTAAGTCTCACTTAGGGATGACAATTTAGTCCGAATCCGATCCTAATCCGACTCGATCCGAGTAAAATAATCCGATTCGAGTCCGAGGAAAAAGTCATCCGACTCCGACTCCGACTTCGAGTTAGAGACGGACCGAAGTTGGACCTTATTAAAAATCCGAGACTCCGACCCGACTCCGACCCTGAAGGACATCCGACTTTGAATTTGACTTTTACACTAATATTTTGTTTCATTTAAAACTCTAGACGTGACTAATTCAAGTTCTCTCTCATACTAATTTTAATTTTCGATTTTGAAAAACCACTTGATATTTTTATTTAGATGAATGAATCAAGATACGACAAATGAAATCAAGACAAATAAAATACGCCAAATTAAAATACGAGAAAATTATGTTAAATTGTAGTAGTAGATTTATTTCTCTTGTTAAAATTGAATTCAAATTAAAGTACATACTTTTTTGTTAAATTGTATTTAAAAAAATATATTTTGTTAATTTTGTACGCTTTGAAATCATTAGTACAATATCACAACGATACTGTTTGATAATAGTCCGACTCTGCATCCGAGTCCATTGGAGGTCCGAGAGTCCGAGTCGGGGCAAACTTGGAGTATGCATACTCCGACTCCGAGTGGAGGTGGACTGAAAACAAAAGTCCGACTATTATCCGGAGCAAAGTCGGAGTATGTATAATCCGAGCCGAGTCTGACCCATTGCCATCCCTAGTCTCACTATGATTAATTTGTAGTTTTTCGAATGCTTGGTTTATATTCTCTCAAATCTTTGTCTTTCTTTCATTTGGGTTTATATTCTCCCTACTCTCAAGTCTCACTATGGAAATGAAAAGACATAAACTCTAATTTTTAGGAGTTTTTCGGTTTATATTGTTGTTTTCGAATGATTTGTTTGTGTTGTTTAGTTTATATTTGTTGTATTTCAAATGCTTGGTTGATTTTTTTTTTTTTTTTTGATTTTTCATTTTTTAGGGTTTGTTTGTTTAGTTTTTTATGTCGATTGTTGATTTTATTTGATTTGTTGGTTTAATTTCAAGGTTTAAATCAAAAGTATGTATTTGGATTTTAGTATATGTATTAATTTTAGGGTTTGTTGGTTCAATTTTAGTATGCATTTTGATTTTTTGTTGATCTTTTGCTCAATTATAAGTTCTTATTTAAAAAATTACATTAAAAGAAAAAACCGTAGATCAGACCAGACCAGACCGTTGTAGAACAGTCTGATCCGGTCTGGTCTGGTGTTTTGAATGGTCTGGTTTGGTTTGAAAATTTTCCAGACCGGAATTTCTGGTCTAGTTTGATTTTTGGGTCAAACCACACCAGACCATACCATACCGTGTGCAGCCCTATCCCGAATGGTTCAACCCCAAACAATGGATTAGACTTTAAAATCTAGTCATAATTAGACTAATTCGACAAAACGACCTTGACATTTTATTATTTTTCGACAGAATCATCCTACTTCATTGGCTAACCATTAAATTTATCCTCCCATCAATACTTTCTAGTCTCCTTAGAACATTAACACTTCAAGTTTATTTATTATATTAAAGTTTCTTATAATCTAGCTGCAAATATGAACAAAGCTTATCTAGCAGAACATAATAAATACCAGAAGATACCTATCGCAAATCAAGTCGGCAGATGTCAGCTGAATTAAACTTAAAGTCCTAGAAACATTAACAAACTAATCAAGATTCAGAAATGAAACTCAAAATATCTCGAATTTTTTTAGATGAAGACTTGAAAGTTGAAACCCTTGAGACATAAACTTATTGATGATCAGAAACTAAACATGTATGTTTCTTCTACCAAAAAACACAAGTTTTGTTTTCTAATAAGCAACATAAGTGAATAACAATTGAAGAAAAAACTATTTCAATCATTTGCTACTCTATGTTGTATCTATTTTCTGAAGACCAAAATAACAAAAGTACAGAACTATAAGTATAGCTTAGTTAAAAGACAATTCTTCTAAGCAATAGTAAAAGGATGTAGTTTAATTTTAGTCACACGAACCTTAACTATTGTTGGATCTGGCAAATCTATGATGTCCATTCTGTCTCCTATGTAAGAACACATCAGAGAAAATGTTGCACGATCATAAAATGTATCCTTCCTGGTAATTAGAAAAGCAGACGTCAAGAAATCCTGGGTGGATGCGACCAAAATAGCTCCATTTTTCGGCATGTACAGATTGTTTTGAACCTACAATGAGTACAGAAAAACACTATTGGCTGTTGACAAACAAAAAAGCGATCAACAAATCAAATATCATGCAGAAGCAACTATACTGCTCCCATCCTAGATATGGAAAATAAACGTTAAGGTTATCATTGGTTAAGCTAACAATGAGCACTAATTCCCCCTCCAAACTATCCTTAGATGTTCCCTATATGATATATTCATTAAAAATCGTGGAAAGGTAATAGTTCGAAAAACAGGATGAACTGAGAACAAGTGTTAAAGCAAAATTAGAATTTCAACATCATAAAGTTAGCATCACAACATTGTTAGGTTTGAATAAAAATTTCATTGAGCCCATAAATCATAGCAACAACTCTTCTAGCAAGTGGTAAGACCTCTTTTAATCTTGTAGTTAGACTAATGTTATGCATTTTCTATTCCAACGTTTAGTATTCTCTAAGTGAGTGGACATATTTTTTGTCCCTTCATATGTATCTATGTATCATGTCTAGTTGTACGTTTCGAATTTCCATACTTTATTTTGAAAGTTCTTGCAATGGAAATTCTAGTTATATGCACCTCAAAATAGATCCAGTGGCACAAAAGTTGCATGAATTCTGCTTGATTGAGACAAAAAAAATTATAATAAGATATAAGTACCCCCATCAACAATAACGCCTCTGTTCACGCCTCTTCTGTCTATGGAACATGCATATTCATCTCATCACTGTCAAAATCAGCATTGTATGGGTTGCAAACAGATTCATTGAATCTCAAAGTTCTCCAAGACATTATTCTAGCCTACAAGGAAGCATATATAAGTCAACTTAGCATGAGTGACCTAAATGCAAACTGAAAAGAAACACCATGTTGAAAATATGTTGTCACCCTATGGCACATAATAGACATCCGGTGCAAACTTGGTTGCCTGTTAAAAAGAACAACATCACCATCAACCAGGTGACGATGAACAATGCACCCATTCTTCAAGTCTTCAGCAATTCTTTTTCTAATAGAAAATGATAAGTCTCTGCAACAGGAAAGAGGAATAGCCAATATTCATCTGATGAATCTCGAAAAATAAAAACATTGTATGGCATTAAGAACATTTACTCACTTCTTGTCACCGTTGGTCTCTACAACAAACCTTGCACCTGGATACTTCTTTGGCCCATTACGCACACACTGCTTCAACCTTTCTTTATTATGATCGTTGACACATTCAGGATAGGTTAAGATAGATGCCATTAACTGTGGAACTGCAACCTGCAAATGAAGCAGTTTCCTATATCCAGAAATAAAAGATAAACTGAAACGAAATATATTAAGCTCGCTTAAAACTAGTAACGTTTAGAACCTCTGTGATTTTCAAATTTGGATCGGGTGATATCACAGTTCTTCCAGTGAACTCAACACGCTTTCCAGACAGATTTCCACGAAAACGTCCCTATTTCCCCTTTAGACGTTGAACAAATCCACTCAATGGCTTAGTAGGTTGTTGGGCTTGTAAAGCAACACGTACATCACTGTTTACGTATTGAGCCACTTCAACTTGCAGGTAATCCCAGTCATCCTAAAACGAACGAAAATAATAACTATTAAATGCCAACACCTACTTCTATGCTTAAGCAAATATGTAATACCTCTATTTTTTAGATGAAACCATGATTCTTAACAACTTAAACCTTGTGTGTACTTTGTATTTTTAATAATATATTTTACTTATCAAACACAAGCAATAGCAATAGCAATAGTAATAACAATCAATAACAATAGCAATAGCAATCGCAATCGCAATCGCAATCACAATAACAATAATAATAATAATAATAATATGCTTAAACAAAGTTTGTTGAGAGTCTACATCAATACAAATCTACCAAAATTCCACATGATATGTTCAACTTCAAGCCTTTTAGTGAGAAAATATGATTAGAATTCAACCCCAAAAAGAAAAATGTTTCATCCATAAAAGATGGAGGCTGCTTTTCTTTGATCCTAACCAAAAAAAAAAAATATGTAGTGATTTGATATAAAAAAGAATAGTGGCCTCAGATGGAGGGTTGAGGGTAGCTTAAAATTACGATTTGCATATAACACAAATCGAGAATACTGTAGGCATGACGTATGACTCGCATAAAACAGTACATGATTACATATATGTCCACTATATATCTCGAACCAAGACCTTTCACTGTGAGTTGTAATAATTCTTCTATTACACTTTAACCAACCACTCTTAAAATGATAAGAATTTAAAACTAAAAAGAGAAAACTATATCGAAAGTACAAAAGCAAACAACTTATCAACAAGGAGAACTGAACACTGAACATATATACACGATGAACTGATTGCAAACTTATGCATATGTAGAAGAGCCAGAGACAATATCATAAACAATTCTATATAAAGAGAGTAATCCTGCATTCGAAAGACAGAAGTCTCCACTCTTGCACACCCAAAAAACAGTAAGTAAAAATGCAATCCTTCAGAAAGAGTCATGCAAACGAATCTACCTTCAAACTCATAAAGAACATGTAATGGATCCAAGTGTTACCTCGAGCCCAACCATAGTAATTCCAGGCAGGGGCGAAGCCAGGATTTTCAATTAGGGGGGGCCGAATTGTCGATATGTAACACCCGAATTTCCTCTCGTTCTTAACGATTTTTGATTTGAAAAAATTTGGGTGTTACACGATATACTAAAAAACTTTTTTACTACATAAAAAATAGAGGTATTAGTAACAGACACGATCACTTGAAATTCATACGACATTGTAACCGAATTCAATTTGATTCAGCTTTAAAAATTTACAATTATATAAAAACAATGTGGACACGAAATCCGATTTCAAGCCCACCCGAAACACTTAATTCGAATTCAACGATGACCCAAATGAATATCATTAGACACTAGTTAAGCTATAAAAATATTAAAATCATAGACTTAAATAAACTTGAAGCTTCCCTATAATTATTATTTTTGAAAAAACTAAGTCTTCTTGACTTATTAGTTTTGAAAAAACTAGGTGTTTTTGACTCCATATAGTTTCCTAATAATTCACCAGAAAAAACACAATTAAAATTAAGATAGAAAAATATAAACACACACTAAATATATGAATGTTAAATTATAAAAAATAAATAGAAATGACATTATAATATAAATCTATTCGTCTATAAAAAAATAATTGTTTTAATAAGGATTTGATCTCTTAACCTTAGATCATAAATTTATAACCCCAACCATTAAGCTATAGTTTTTTTTGTTATATTTACTCTGATTAAACTATATATATCATATTAATAAGGGGGGCCAAAACCAAAATTACAAAGGCTCGCATTTTCGGCAAGGGGGGCCGGGCCTCCGCCGGCCCCCCATGTGGCTTCGCCCCTGATTCCAGGCCAGCCATACGTTACGCATACAGCCAGAGGAAGGGAAATCAGATTACTTGATCAGTTGCTTCTAAGGGCATGCTTGTATTGGGTGTAAATATTTAAGGGAGTAAAAAACGTCAAACTAATGAAATTAAAGCAAATAGAAATGCATTTGAAGTAATTGAGATAGTTGTGAAAAAGGTAAAATGAGTATAAAATAAAAATAATGAAGGAAAAAGAAGATAATTTCCCCTATTATGGAGGTAATACATTCCCCTACCCTCCCCTAGGATAAATATTTACCCCACAAAATTGAGAGTTCCTTTCATTTTTCATTACTTTGCAACAATTCTTTCACCTATACAACAATCAAATTTCACTAATTTCTCATTTATCAACTTCATTTTCTTACTTTGAGTTTTTTTACTCCCTTAAATATTTACGTCTAATACAAGCATGTCCTAAAAAGGAATAATTCAGTTACACAAGTGGGCAAAGTTTGTTATACCAACTAGAAGGTTGTTTTACATGCTGCTATGCATAGGGGACTTTGGGGCATTACATATTCACAATTGTGTATATGCACACTAGGGAGCTACTGTACCGCTCGAAGAGTTCAGGATGGGTACACTGCTCATCTAGATAAATTATACAAGCATTCCTTCCTTTCATTCTTCTTTTCTGTATTTAATCTCTTTTATTTCTGCTATATTCTGTTCTTCCTCTGTGTATAATCTGATCTCTTGTCCCAGCATTACAGAACATTAATAATATAAAAGCCTATGAACAGATTGAACACCCAATGGAACAGCACAAAGGAAAACTAGGTAGACTACTCTATCTCTTAAACCCTCACATGTCGCATCCTTTATTCGGTATTCCTCACTAAAGCACCAAGCCCATTTGTCGAGCACCAAACCCACCCCCCACCCCAATAACCGGAACACAAGACAAGAAAGAGCAAAATGACTCAATACTCATGATCACAAATGGTGAATTCCGCACTGGAAAAATATCACAAAGCAAAACTTCCCATTTTAAGTATCTCACTTTCACGAGACATCCATTAAGACATTGTTATGGCCCTTATCTCACAATCTCCAACAAAACAAAAATCCACAACTCTAGTACTCCACTTCACAGATGTTATGTAACGTATCACAATTTACAACCTTAAAGATGGAAATAAAACTACCAGGTCAAAATAATTATATAAGCATGACATATTCAATGAATTTGATGGAAAACTAGGATTATAATATACCTATACTAAATGATTATAGTTTGTTTGTCCATTCCGAAAGAGAACTTCATATACGAAGAGTTTCTCATGATACTTTCTTTTAAGATTTAGCCTCAAAATTAGAAAGTACATCCTGAATGAGCAAACATATTGGTCAGTCAAGAAACTGAAATACCTAGGTATAGTAAATGAATGAAGTAGAACATATTCACATATCTTACCAATATTTTAGATGAGCTAATTGGATCTTACAGACCCTGAAGAAGGCAAGCATTTGCTTGTATGATTCTCTTTAACCTCTCTGTGATGTCATTTTCATTGCTGAAAGCACCATGAAAGAAGACGTAATTTTATCAAAACGGAAACTGAAAAGTTGATCAAGTGCAAGTATCCTAAAACCTATTGCAAGTTGATAGTGTATCTTTTATCCAACTTATTACTACATTTTCTGCACTAAACAATTTTAGATAAATTCGGAAAAATTTATTTAGTACTAATAATTACGATGCAGCGGTGATAAGTTCAGATAAAAATAGTATGATGATTTCAAAGCCTAAGCACCTACTACACTTAAGAAATTATAGTTTACGTTGAGATTAATGGTGCGACTTGAGTGCACTATCGAATATGCATTCATGTGTGACTCATGGGATGGAATCCTATGGAGTAAGTTAATGGATGTATAAGTTGGTGACTTAATGTGGTGGTTTATAATGGAGTTTAAGTGTATGTTTTAATTCATGAAGTTAACGAGGGGATTAAACGGACATAAACATATGGTGTAATGATGCTAGTTAAGTGTGTGGTTAATGTGATTAATGAAGGAGTTCATGAGTCAGAGTATCTAGTGTTATACGATGTGCTCGAACAAGGCACTCATAGAAGAATCCTTGCCTTGAACGAGCATCACAAACAGAAGCTGACAGAATGAGCCAAAGCAGGCTGCTTGAACGAGCATTATTATGCTCAAACGAGTAAGCAGCAGGTGGAAGATCAGTAGCTCCAGTAGTTTGCTGCTCAAATGAGCTCCTCTTAGGCTCGAACGAGCACTTTCAAGATCAGTGCATTGGATTCCGATCTCGACAGTTCAAGTTCTGAATCTGTTTAATTGTGCATTAATCCTTAAGTCTTAATTATGCAATATTCTTTAATGTAATGACTCCTATAAATAAGGAGCTCCAATGAAAATCAAAGTCATCAAAACACAAACCCCAAGCCTAAGCACATAGCCTTTGCATTCTCTTAGATCATTTGTAATACTTCATTGTAAGAGTTGTATTTCTCTATTGTTATGATATAAACAAGACACTACACACCACGGAGGACGTAGCCATTATTGGGCGAACCTCCTTAAATCTTTGTGTTCTTTTGCATTGTTTTTTTCCTTTAAACATTGTCATAGTCATTGAAGTTCAATCGGTTCATTAAGATACTTCGAACCTTGCGATCTTGGTAACATTAGAGGTTAAATTCTATACTTAGACTCTAATCAAGAAAATTTCAATTTAAAATATGTTCAGTTTGGCACTCATAAGTTATGAATTCAGATAAGTTTAGCATTATTAAGTTAGATATAATAGACCCTAATTCTTTTTGGAAACAAAAGAAAAAGGTAACCAGAGACAAGCAGCAGCGCATGCAGATAAGTTGAGAAACCAGACCTATGAATTCCACCATCAACAAAAACAGACGGACGCAGGGACAAAGGAGGAACACACATGTTGGTAATTATAAGTTTTTCAGGTCTATCATTCAGATAGAGTAGCTCGCAATCCTGCAAGATGATAAATATTTAATTAAAAAACTAATAGAAGTTTTAATATTTTGTCCATAAGCAATTTGTGAAAAATTTTATTCGGCTACAGATGCATAAGTTTTCACACCCTGCAAAACAATTGTGCAGAACCACACTCTAGTGATCATTAAGAATCTAGTTTGCAAAATTCATAGCATAAATAGTCACCTGATCCAACATTTGCTTAAATAATAACAATGCATCATGAGGATTTATAAAGGAAAGAGTGGAGCCCCCACTTCTTTCATCGTTTGTATTCTGCTTCGGACGATCATGAATAATTTGCAATGCAGTTTTACCCTTTTTCACCTTTCCTGAAACACAACATTAGATGCTAATTGTAAGTAGAAATGCCATGAGAAAGTAACTAAAACCTGACCAACAATACTTGAACTACATGTTGAGATTGATAATATATAATAACCTTAAATTGCAAAATTTTTAGTCTTATATAAAAAACACTACAGACCATTATTTATGCGACAGCAGAAGTTGTTACCCTAGAAGAGTTGAAGTTTAATTGTGTCAACCAAAAAAGTTGGGCCAAGTTAGAAGGAAGCTCAAGTGAACGCCCAAAAGTTGACATGAGGTTACAATGAAGTAGTTTACTTTATTTTGCATTTTTATTTTGGATGGTAGTTTGAGGTTTGATGGTCGATGGTGCATTCCAGAAGATCTAGAATTACGACAACGTATCCTTTGAGAGGCTCACAACTCAGCTTATTCTATCCATTCGGGTGGGGATAAGCTATATAACGATTTAAAGAGATCAAATTGGTGGTCAGCTATGAAGCGTGATGTTGCTGAGTTTGTTAGCAGATGTCTGACTTGTCAAAAAGTCAAAGCTGATCATCGAAGACCTCAAGGATTACTTCATCCACTCCCCGTTCCAGAGTGGAAATGGGAGTCAATTTCTATGGATTTTGTATGTGGATTGCCTAGAACACCCAAGGGTAACAACATGATTTGGGTTATTGTTGATCGATTGACAAAGTCGGCTCACTTCATCCCTATGAAGGACACGTGGAGCAAAAACCAGCTCGTTATGGCTTACAGACGATATGTGCTCAGACAACATGGGGTTCCTAGAGACATTGTGTCCGATCGTGATACTAGGTTTCTATCCAACTTCTGGCAGAAGTTACAAGATTCCTTGGGAACGAAGTTGAAGATGAGTACCGTTTTTCATCCAGCGACTGATGGTCAAACAGAGCGTACTATTCAGACACTAGAAGATATGTTACGCGCTTGTGTACTTGACTATGGAGGTTCTTGGGAGGATAAACTAGATTTGATTGAGTTTTCGTATAATATTAGTTATCATGCTGGTATCCAGATGGCACCATTTGAGGCCTTATATGGTCGTAGATGTCGTAGTCCACTGTGTTGGTGTAACACCCCCAAAGTAGGTCAAGTTTTCAAAAACCCTTTGAAAGAAAGACACGAGCCAAAACCTACTCATGAAAGTGTTACCGCCACATCTATTTCTAAGAAAATAAATGTAAGGCTTAAGACTAGGAAACAACTTAATAAATTTAAATCCGATAAAGGGTCTTACAACTGAAGAAAAGACTTAAACGCAATCTGTGTCCATATAAAAAATTTAAACAACTGAAGACAAAATAAACTGACATATGACTCTAATAAAGTTATAGCTCTAAGTGATCCTCACTCCACAATCCTCACGTGATCAACCACCTGCAAAATAAGAATACAAGAGAAACAAGGGAAAACTCCCAAAAATCAGGAAAACTGAGTAATTCTAACTCCATCCCGTAAAATAGTTTAGTTTGAAATAATTTAAGAAAACAAACTATAATTGAGTTGAAACTAGTTGTAGAAAATAAAGTAATATAAAGTTGAGTTAAAGATTGATTTTACGAATATAAATATAATAACACATAAGCCAATTAATTAATTTAGTATTTAATGATGGCAACACATATATCCAATTTTAATTTGAGGGAACGAGAACGCCAGTAGGCCGAGGCTTTACCCCTATACCTACTTCATCAAGAGGTCGTCACCCCACATAATTCATCAAGGCCAGTAGAGTAGTCTCAGGTAATCCTAGTGAGCACACCCCTTCTACTTGGATCAAAACAAATAGAAGGAAGACCAAACATCGTATGAGGTATCAGAAATAATAATAGTAACCTGTCGGCAGCTATACTAACCAAACAGGGCAACCTGTTCATCACTCTTATACTTGGATCACAACAAATATAACAGCTTCATTCCCATCGTTACACTTTACGTGATTTAATATATTTTAATAATTAGTCATGAGCACAAAATCATGTAGTCAAATGTACATTATTGATTTTATTTATGAACACAATTTCTCCAAGTAAATATATCTTAAGAGTATCCATATGAAACCTCATTTGTCAAATCACCTTTTTAATCAATTGGCGACAACAACAATTAATATCATGAGTATTTATCTTTCGACTCAAATCGTATTTTAAAACCCTTAATAAAATAATAATATAACTTCCATAAAAATAATAAACATTTTTCTTTCAAATTTAAACCGTATCAGATTTTGTTATCAAAATGATAATACAAATTTTATCAAAAATAACAATTATAAATTCAAAGTTTGGCAGAAATAATATTTATTATAATTTGAGAATTAAATATATAAAACATAATATCATACAAAATCATAAAACACATTTAAACAAGTTAATATCACTTAGCACATAATATTAACGGGATAATCCTAAATAGATGGACATCGAGAATTACCTTGTCACGCGATCCTAGACAAACGTACGCTCCTAATAATCTGGATCTACGAATCCGCTGTCTACACGATAAAATAATATATCTTAGATCAATACCCCAAATCCACCCAAACGAAATGAATAATTTAAAAGACTCTCAATTAAAATATAATTTATTTAAAAAGAACAATTTTAAAATGGTAGTTTCAACTTTTAAAGGTTAAAGATGGAAGAATAACTTTTGGAGAAAAAGACAAAAACTTTACATAATAATAAGAAGGATTAATAAAAAAAAGAGAAAAGAGAAATAATAAAAAAAAAAAGAAGTAACAAGGTATTAAAAATCCACGAAAGAACCAGAAAGAAAAAGAAAGAGAGAGGAGAAGGGAGAGAGAAAGGAGAGGGAGGGAGACGGTTGCAGCTGCCGGCCGGCGGTGGCTCCGGCGGCGGTCGTCACTTGCCGGAACTAAGGTCAGAATCTATATTTATTTATTTTTTTTCTCTTCAATTTCGGATTTAAAAAGGGATAAAACACTTTAAAAATAATGGGATTCCTACCTTTGAACTCTCTTTTTTTTCTTTCTTCTATGAACAATTGTAGTATTCAGAATAATTTGTGGGAGGAGAATTTGTGAGAGTATGTCTAAAATCTGAGTAGAGTTGTATTTATAGGGTTGTGCAAGAGGTTATAAGTTTCAGTTAATGGGGACAATGGAGATGATGGGGAGGAAGAGAAGGTAACCATTTTTCAGTTTTTAAAATAAGCTTAACCGTATTTCAGTTTTTTCTTTTCTAAAAAAAAACCAATTTTCAGTTTTTTTTTTTTTAATTTTATTTTGTATTTTTAAAATCTTTAAATTTCTTGAAATAATATTTTTTTAAAAACGTGATATTACATACACTCCCCCTTAAAACAAAAGTTCGTCCTCGAACTTAAAGTTTAAACTTGAAAAGAAACTTAAACAAACTTGGACGGTATGATAGACTCACATCACCCCCCTATTTTAAAAAGTTTCGTCCTCGAAACTCGACATACCTTTTCGAAAAGGTCGGGGTATCGTTTTCTCATGTCAACTTCGGTTTCCCATGTTGCTTCTTCTGTTTGTTGGTTCGTCCATAATATCTTGACCAACTTAATTTCCTTGTTCCGGGTACATCTTGTTTTGGTATCAAGGATTTTTACTGGTTTTTCTTCAAAGGTAAGGGTTTCATCAAGTTCAACGGTTTCAGGTTGTATGATATGGGAAGGGTCATGGACATATTTTCGGAGTTGGGATACATGGAAGACATTGTGGACTTTGGCTAGGTTCATTGGTAAGGCTAATCTATAGGCTACTTCCCGAATTTGTTCCAAAACTTCATAAGGACCTATAAAACGAGGACTCAATTTACCCTTCTTACCAAATCTCATGACACCCTTGGTTGGTGACACTTTGAGCAAAACTTTTTCACCTACTTCAAATTCTAACGCTCTCCTCCTTTTGTCTGCATAAGACGTCTGACAATCTTGCGCGCCTCTCATACATTCCTGAATGATCTTCACCTTCCTTGTACTCTCCACGATCATTTCTGGTCCTAATCCCATCGACTTATTAACATCATTCCAGCATATAAGACTCCTGCACTTCCTCCCATATAGAGCTTCATAAGGTGCCATTCCTATGCTAGAATGGAAACTGTTATTGTAAGAAAACTCTACATACCTCAGACTATCCTCCCAAGATCCACCAAAATCCATAACACATGCTCTTAACAAATCCTCAAGAGTTTGAATTGTTCTCTCCGTTTGACCATCTATTGCTGGGTGAAACGAAGTACTGAACTTTAGTATCGTGCCAACTGCTTCCTGTAACATCTTCCAAAATTTGGACAGAAATCTCGAATCTCTATCCGATACAATGTCTTTAGGCACACCATGCAATCTCACTACCTCCTGAAAATATGCGTCCGCCATCTGTTGCATTGACCAAGTATTCTTCATTGCTAGAAACCTTGCGGTTTTTGTTAGTCGATCCACTATAACCCATATGGCATTCTTCCCTGTTTTCGACCTTGGCAATCCTACTAAAAAGTCCATCGAAATCGACTCCCATTTCCATCCAGGTACTTCTAATGGTTGCAATTTTCCCCCCGGCTTCATATGTTGAATTTTCACTTTTTGACACGTTAGACACTTCGCCACATATTCTGCAACTTCACGCTTCATGTTTGGCCACCAAAAGTTCTTCTTAAGACCCTTGTACATCTTATCATCGCCAGGATGTAGAGAATATGGGGAATTATGGGCTTCCGTCATAATCTTAGTCTTAAGATCTTCATCACGCGGTATGCACCATCTTCCTTTATACTTCATTACACCATTTCATCACTTTCAAACTCAGGTGCCTGACCATCCTCCTTTAACTTCTTCAACTTAGTTAACCAGTTATCCGTAATCTGCTTCACTCTAATTTCCTCAAAAATGTCGGACTTGACCATCATTCCATTCAACTGAGTATCTACATATCCATACTCTACTACTTCTAAGTTCATCCTTCGAATCTCTTCACACAACTCATCTGCCAAAATCAATGCATTCATTGTATGACTTGACTTCCTACTCAGAGCATCAGCTACCTTATTTGCCCTTCCTTCACAATAATTCAAATTCAGATCATAATCCTTAATGAGCTCTAACCATCGTCTTTATCTCATATTCAAATCTCTTTGAGTGTACAAGAACCTTAAACTCTTATGATCAGTATAAATCTTGCACTTTACTCCAAAAAAATAATGTCTCCAGATTTTCAATGCAAAGACTACGGCTCCCAACTCTAAGTCATGTGTAGGGTAATTCTTCTCATGCGGCTTAAGTTGACGTGAAGCATATGCTACCACTTTTCCATCTTGCATCAGCACACAACCTAGTCCATTCTTAGATGCATCCGTATAAACCTCATATTCTCCACTTTCATTCGGTAAAGTCAGCACAGGAGCACAAGTAAGCCTTGTTTTTAACTCTTGAAATGCCGTTTCACAATTCTCATCTCATTGGAACTTAGTGGTCTTCTTCATCAAGTTAGTCATAGGCTGAGCGATTCTAGAGAAATTCTTCACAAATCTCCTATAGTATCCGGCTAAACCTAAGAAACTTCTCACTTCTGTTACATTAGTGGGTGTAGGCCAATTCATCACTGCTTGAACCTTTGAGGGATCTACCGCTACTCCATCCTTTGTGACTACATGCCCCAAAAATGCTACTTTTTCTAACCAGAATTCACATTTCGAAAACTTTGCATAAAACTTATTTTCTCTTAAGATCTCCAAAACTTTCCTCAAATGAGCCTCATGCTCCTCTTGATCCTTAGAGTATACCAAAATATCATCAATAAAAACAACTACAAACTTATCCAAATAAGGCTGGAAAGTCCTATTCATAAGGTCCATAAAGACAGCAGGCGCATTAGTGAGTCCAAAAGGCATGACTGTGAACTCATAATGGCCATACCTTGTTCGAAAAGCTGTTTTGGCTATATCCTCCTCCGCAATTCTCAATTGATGATAACCCGATCTCAAATCTATCTTTGAAAATACTCCTGCACCCCTAAGTTGATCGAACAAATCTTCAATCCTAGGAAGTGGATATTTATTCTTCACCATCACACTATTCAAATCCCTATAATCGATGCATAGTCTCAACGTTCCATCTTTCTTCTTAACAAACAATACTGGGGCTCCCCAAGGTGATACACTCGGTCTTATATATCCTTTATCAAACAAATCCTCAAGTTGTACCTTCAACTCTTGCAACTCGGGAGGTGCCATCCTATAAGGTGCCTTTGAAATGGGTCCTGTTCCCGGGATTAAATCAATCTTGAAATCTAACTCTCTCACAGATGGCATCTCTGGAATCTTATCTGAAAACACATCAACAAACTCCTTGACTACAGGTATCTCTCCTAACTCGTCCTCTTTCATGCTCGTGTCCTTTACATGGCACAAATATACGAGGTAGCCTTTCCTAAGATGGGTTTGGAGATTTAAGGCAGAGATAAGCTTGATCTTTGGTGGTTCATAGGTAGTTTCTTGGTTGGTTAATTTATTTCCCTTAGGGCCTCTAAAGGTGATTCTCTGTTTAGCACAATCGATTTTAGCCTGATTCTTCCTTAAACAATCCATCCCCAAAACCAAATCGAAGTCCTTTAAATTAAACTCAATAAGGTTCACGGTTAGTTCAGTCTCCGAGATAACAATAGGCATATCTAAGTAAAGGTTTCTACTGAGAAAGGTTTCTCCTGAGGGTGTGATTACCTTAGCTTGACATGAGGAAGAAGGTTTAAAGGAATGTTTTTCGATAAAAGATCAAGATAAAAAAGAATGTGAAGCACCTGAATCAAAGAGTACAAAAGCAGGTTTAGAGTTTACAAGAAAAGTACCCGTCACAACGTTGGCGTCCGAATCAGCTTCACTCTTGCTCATAACGTGGAGTCTCCCATTGAAATTGCGTCCTCCATTTCCATTGTTGCCATTGTTGTTCTGATTATTGTTGGTGTTGTACTGATCATTTGATGGACCATTTCCTGCTTGTATATTGTTCGGGCGGTTGTTGTTGAAGTTCTGGTTCCTAGTTCCTCCGCCATTGTTGTTATAGCCCTTATTGTGTCCATTCTGCCCTGGTTGATTTCCACCTTGCCTCTTGGGACAAAAGTTTGCCTTATGTCCAGCTTCGCCACAAGCATAACACTTAATTTGTTCACCTTGACACGTATAGCCCGAATGACTCTTCTCACATTTCTTGCAAACCCAAGCCCTCTGGTTACCATTTCTTTGCTGGTTTTCATTCTGCCTAGGGTTTTGGTAGTTCCTATTGTGATGTCCTCCTCCGTGGTGATTGTTCCTACCATTAGCCCCATTGTTTCCAAAACAAGGTCTTTTATCATTATTTTGACTATCCGTATTACTTTGGTCTTTCCTCTTGTTCATTCCCAAAACATCTTCTTCTCTTTGTAAGATCCTCTCCATATTACAAGCCTTAGAGTAAGCCTCTGCAAGGGTAGATGAGGTACTTCCTCCTAACCTAGTTTGTATTCTGAAAGCTAAACCATCCTCGAACTTTTGTGCCTTAGAAACTTCATCAGGGACCATGTTAGGGCAAAACCTAGCATACTCATTAAACTTCTGGGCATATTCCTTGACACTCATAAACTTCCCTTGGTTCAACCTATTGAATTCACTGCACTTTTGCCTCCTAATATGCTCAGGAAAGAATCAACCTCTAATAGCAACCTTAAAAGAATCCCAGTCAAAGTTTGGTTGGTCACTAATGGTTTGTCCCTCAGTTTCCCACCATGTGTCAGCATCCTCTCGTAGGTAAAATGTGGCATGGTCAACCTTTTGGGTCTCAGGTGTCCCATTTGCCGTAAAGATCTTTTCCATATCGCGTAGCCAATTCTCTAACAGCATAGGGTCCTCTTTCCCAGCAAAGATAGGGGGTTTTAAGGTAGCAATCTTCTTAGCCATGACTGCTTGGGGGTCATCATGCCCATTGTTCCCATTGTTAGTTTGGTTCTGTACTAGCAGTCCTATGTTCTGTGACAACTGTTCAAGCACCCTCACTCTAGCTGCTAATTGTTCAGGTGTTTCAGCCATGTTACTTGATTGTTGACGCCTACGTGATCGAGTGTAAACGTTCATAAGCTGCCTATATAAGAAAGTTAAGGCTTTACTACAAACGTTTTCATCATGTTCATACGCACTTATTCTTAATATTCAAACTTGAAAGAAAGGACAAAGAAAACAAGTTGCATGTGCAAACATAAACTCATGAAGATATTCGTAAATAAAATTCTCAATTAAACAATCCAAACACAACAAATAAAACCAACATTGTTCAAATATAAAAGACAACAAGCAAAGAAAGAAAAACTAACGAACTTCAACCTATCCTATCTTTCTAGAAAACGAATAATCATCAAAATCACTTTCGAACTGGGTCTTCCTCAAAATCCTCTTCCGAGTCCTCTTCTGGGTCCTCCTCCGGGTCTTCCTCATAGTCCCCTTTAGGTTCATAATTTTCTTCATCTTCAGATTGAATAAAAATGGGTATAGTGTAGGTGTTATCATCTTCCCCGTCACTCTCGTCCTCGTAGGAATAAGAATTTCCCGGTACATTATAGAGCCACTTTGCTTTAGCATCGTTCATTCTCCCTTCTAAATACTTCAAAGTAAGGAACCATTCTCCATCTTCATCCGTGTACCTTTCCCAATTGGGTCTCCCATTTTTAACTATATCATTGTATTCTTTCTTAAGCTCGGCGTGAGGACCTACATCACTTAAGGTTTTAATAAGGACATCTGCCTGCTTAGGTGGTGTGTTATAATCCGAGTTGCCATGATACTTATTTAGGTGACAGTTCTCCATGCTTACACGGAGACGATGTATGTATGAAGGAATGGGTTCTCCTGCTTTAATAGAAAGGTGGTACGGCGCATCACGAACGTTCCTAACACTCTTCCTAGCAGTGCGACGAAAATGAGGCATCTAAAAATAACAAAAGACAACGAAAACGAAAACATAATTAAGAGAAATACATACTACTACTAAGTACTTGAAAGTACTTCAAAACAATAAGCCCGCTTGTCCCCACTCTCATAATTTATTTATTTAACTTACTTAAATTATTCAAGATAATTGTACCTTATACCATTTAACCTATTTTTATTTAAACTTTTATAAACTTTAAATCCTAAACAACTCTAAGCTTCGACCAAAACGAACCTAAGCTACTGATACCACTTTGTAACACCCCCAAAGTAGGTCAAGTTTTCGAAAACCCTTTTAAACAAAGACACGAGCCAAAACCTACTCATGAGAGTGTTACCGCCACATCTATTTCTAAGAAAATAAATGTAAGGCTTAAGACTAGGAAACAACTTAATAAATTTAAATCCGATAAAGGGTCTTACAACTGAAGAAAAGACTTAAACGCAATCTTTGTCCATATAAAAACTTTAAACAACTAAAGACAAAATAAACTGACATATGACTCTAATAAAGTTATAGCTCTGAGTGATCCTCACTCCACAATCCCCACGTGATCAACCACCTGCAAAATAAGAATATAAGAGAAACAAGGAAAAACTCCCAAAAATCAGGAAAACTGAGTAATTCTAACTCCATCTCGTAAAATAGTTTAGTTTGAAATAATTTAAGAAAACAAACTATAATTGAGTTGAAACTAGTTGTAGAAAATAAAGTAATATAAAGTTGAGTTAAAGATCGATTTTACGAATATAAATATAATAACACATAAGCCAATTAATTAATTTAGTATTTAATGATGATAACACATATATCCAATTTTAATTTGAGGGAACGAGAACGCCAGTAGGCCGAGGCTTTACCCCTATACCTACTTCATCAAGAGGTCGTCACCCCACATAATTCATCAAGGCCAGCAGAGTAGTCTCAGATAATCCTAGTGTGCACACCCCTTCTACTTGGATCAAAACAAATAGAAGGAAGACCAAACATCGTATCAAGTATCAGAAATAATAATAGTAACCTGTCGGCAACTATACTAACCAAACAGGGCAACCTGTTCATCACTCTTATACTTGGATCACAATAAATATAAGAGCTTCATTCCCATCGTGTTACACTTTACGTGATTTAATATATTTTAATAATTAGTCATGAGCACAAAATCATGTAGTCAAACGTACATTATTGATTTTATTTATGAACACAATTTCTCCAAGTAAATATATCTCAAGAGTATCCATATGAAACCTCATTTGTCAAATCACCTTTTTAATCAATTGGCGACAACAATAATTAATATCATGAGTATTTCTCTTTCGACTCAAATCGTATTTTAAAACCCTTAATAAAATAATAATATAACTTCCATAAAAATAATAAATATTTTTCTTTCAAATTTAAACCGTATCAGGTTTTGTTATCAAAATGATAATACAAATTTTATCAAAAATAACAATTATAAATTCAAAGTTTGGCAGAAATAATATTTATTATAATTTGAGAATTAAATATATAAAACATAATATCATACAAAATCATACAACACATTTAAACAAGTTAATATCACTTAGCACATAATATTAACGGGATAATCCTAAATAGATGGACATCGAGAATTACCTTGTCACGCGATCCTAGACAAACGTACGCTCCTAATAATGTCGATCTACGAATCCACTGTCTACACGATAAAATAATATATCTTAGATCAATACCCCAAATCAACCCAAACGAAATGAATAATTTAAAAGACTCTCAATTAAAATATAATTTATTTAAAAAGAACAATTTTAAAATGGTAGTTTCAACTTTTAAAGGTTAAAGATGGAAGAATAACTTTTGGAGAAAAAGACAAAAACTTTACATAATAATAAGAAGGATTTATAAAAAAAAGAGAAAAGAGAAATAATAAAAAAAAAAACAAGTAACAGGGTATTAAAAACCCACGAAAGAACCAGAAAGAAAAAGAAAGAGAGAGGAGAAGGGAGAGAGAAAGGAGAGGGAGGGAGACGGTTGCAGCTGCCGGCCGGCGGTGGCTCCGGCGGCGGTCGTCACTTGCCGGAACTAAGGTCAGAATCTATATTTATTTATTTATTTTCTCTTCAATTTCGGATTAAAAGAGGGATAATACACTTTAAAAATAATGGGATTCCTACCTTTAAACCCTCTTGTTTTTTTCTTTCTTCCATGAACAATTGTAGTATTTTGAATAATTTGTGGGAGGAGAATTTGTGAGAGTAGGTCTAAAATCTGAGTAGAGTTGTATTTATAGGGCTGGGCAAGAGGTTATAAGTTTTAGTTAATGGGGACAATGGAGATGATGGGGAGAAAGAAAAGGTAACCATTTTTCAGTTTTTAAAATAAGCTTAACCGTATTTCAGTTTTTTCTTTTCTAAAAAAAAAAACCAATTTTCTTTTTTTTTTTTAATTTAATTTTTAAAATCTTTAAATTTCTTGAAATAATATTTTTTAAAAAAACGTGATATTACATACACTCCCCCTTAAAACAAAAGTTCGTCCTCGAACTTAAAGCTTAAACTTGAAAAGAAACTTAAACAAACTTGGACGGTATGATAGACTCACATCACCCCCCTATTTTAAAAAGTTTCTTCCTCGAAACTCGACATACCTGTTCGAAAAGGTCGGGGTATCGTTTTCTCATGTCAACTTCGGTTTCCCATGTTGCTTCTTCTGTTTGTTGGTTCGTCCATAATGTCTTGACCAACTTAATTTCCTTGTTCCGGGTACATCTTGTTTTGGTGTTATGAGATTCGGGAAGAAAGGCAAGCTTAGCCCAAGATTTATTGGGCCATACGAGATTTTAGAGCGTATTGGTGAGGTTGCTTATCGACTTGCTTTACCACCTTCGATTAACCATGTTCACGATGTATTCCATGTGTCTTAGTTGAGACAATACTTGAGGGACAATTCTCATGTTTTGGAGCCAGAACAACTTACTATTGATGATACTCTACAGTACGAGGAGACCCTTATTCAGATCTTAGGTAGGAAGACTCGTGATACCCGTCGAGGTAGTGTTGCACTTGTCAAAGTGTTGTGGTCAAACCACATTGTTGAAGAAGCCACATGGGAGGCTGAGGATGCCATGAGGCGTGAGTACCCGCATTTGTTTGAGCAGGTAATATATATGTTACCCGTATATGTAGTTAGTTAGTGTTGCATCCCCCTAGTTCGTTAGAAGTGTTTAGATTTGTCTACTTAAGTAAGTTCGAGGACGAAATTTATTTCAAGTTGGGTAGAATCGTAAGATTTCGGATTTCTTACATTTAGGGTACTACAATAAGAATAATCAATCATTATTGTGGTGCAATAGTGATTATGTACCTTGGGAGATATAGCTAGTTCAAGTTTAAGAGCATATTTTGAGATAAACATATGGGTATTTTATATTGGGTTTAACTTCGAGGACGAAGTTTGTTTTAAGTTGGGTAGAATGTAACATTACTAAATTTTGGAAATAAATTATTTTAAGATATATAACTTGGAGGAAAAATAATAATAATAATAATAAAAATAATAATAATAATAATAATAATAATAATAATAATAATAATAATAATAATAATAATAATAATAATAATAATAATAATAATAATAATAATAATAATAATAATAATAAATTATAATAATATTTAATTAGATTAAATATTATAAGAATAGGATTATTAAGTTTAGTTGGTAAAACTAATTATTCAGCATAACTAATTTAATTTTTTTTTTAGAATTTAACCTAGATAAATTAGCTTAATCTCTAGGGCATAACTAATTTGCTACTTTTAGAAGCCCACTAAGATAAAATTAAACCCTAACCTTAATCTTTTATTATAAATACTCTAAATGACATTTTATTTTCTCTCACAAGCTCAAAATAAATAAAAGATAAACCCTTAAATTCTCTGGTCGCCTGCGCTCGATACTCAACAATCAGTTTCTAATTTTCGTGTCGCTACTCAAGAAATTCAATAAATTTCAGAGGGTTACATCACAAGGTATGATTACCTCCTTATATTTTATTATTTCTTTGTTTTGTTAATCCACAAAATTTGTTGCCTAACCTATGTATATGATTCTATAACATATGTCGTTAAACTCGAAAAGTTTCATAAAGGACAAAATCTTTTATATTTCCTTTATATATATATTTTTATCTTTTTCTTTTTTTTTTCATTATATATATGTATATATATTTTTATTCTACTTTTGTTTTATCTCGTCCTTCGATTCGTTTGTGACCCGGTGTATGATATACCAATTTTCCACAATAGCTATTATATCTTGGGATTATGATGTATACAATTGAAGATATCGTTTTCAATTCCTAGATTGTTCACAAATAATTAAATTACTTATCTTAATAAAAGGGAGTGTAGGAGTAAGCATAAAAAAATAAAAAAATAAATAAATATTGTAGTTTTGAGATATTTAAACAGTATTTCTTTTGAGTCTATTATTAGGGGGAGATGCAATAGGATAAATTTAATTGAGTCTAGGTCTTGTATGACGCGATGTAAATCGACCCAGTTACTGTTAGTAACTGATATTATCGTCTGGTTCAGGAGACGACTTCGTAGAGGAACCCTTTTGTTAATCTTAGTAGCTGTTGGTGACTGGCACCCGACAGCTGAGTTACAGGTGAGTAGATAGTGCGTCTCTTTCAAAAAGAGATTGGCCAATCTAATCTTTCTAATTATGTGCAATACAATTAATACTGGAAGTTTGACATGAAAATTACATATTTGATATTATGGATTGTTATGTGGAGTGATACTTAAAAGACCATGGGTCTATCCTCCTTGATATGATATTGTGAGCAGGAGACATTTGGGTCTCTGCGATATTTTGAAGCGAATTGCCATTGAGAAATTGGCTAGCTTCACCCGAGAGAGACATAGTCCTAGAGCTATGGAGTATCCTCTCAACTAGATACTTAGTGCGCACAAAGGTCTAGGATTTTTTTGTTTTAATATTGGTGTTATTCTCTTCTCCCTGTTTGTGAAAGCATGTTTTAATTAAAATATAAAAAAATGTTTTACATGAGGTGTGTCTACTCGCTCAACCTTCCGTGGTTGACATCTTTTCGTTTTGCTTTTTAGATTGCAGGTAGATTACGGGAGCTGACGATTGATAAGTGGGGATATCGCGGAGTGACGGAATATATCATAGTATTTATTTTTATCAATTCATAGTAGCTTTAGTTTAGTATTGAATTTTATTAATAGTTGACCAATTAGTTTAGTATTCGAGACCTATTCTTTAATGAGGTTGTGGATACTTTTGAGTTTATTTATTCAAGTTGAGTTTCATATTTATAGTGCATATTAAAGATTTATTAAAGTGTAAATTTGAAATACATATAATAGCACCTTAGCTTAATCAGGTAGATATTAGGTGGGGTGTTACAGAGACTTTTGACCCAATTAATTAAACGGGGTGATGCAATCTGATCTATTTATTAAGTTAGGATTAGGTCAAAATTTTAAACCTGAAACTAGGGCTGGCAAAAGTTGACCCGACTCGACCTGAATCTAACCCGAAATAAGTGGGTTTGGGTTAAGACTTATGACCCAATTAATTAAATGGATCGACCCGATCTGATCTGTTTATTAAATTGGTTAGGTTCAGGTCAAAATTTCAAACCTGAAAAAACCTGTATAACTCATTTAATTAAATGTGTTGATTTCGAGTTAAATCAATAAGTATAAGCTAAAGTTAGTTCATTTAAAATTTTCTTATTTTTCATAGTAAATACAAAATCAACAACAAAAAAAACATAAAGTTAAAATTAAAGCCTAAAAAAATTAGATTTAATCAACGTTAAAAACCTTAAAACGAAAACAAAAAAAAACATAAATGGGTTAAGTGGGTCGAAATCAGGTTAACCTGATCTATTGCAGGTCGGGTCAAGGTTGTAATTTTTGACCCAATCAACTAAATGGGTTGGGTTTGGGTCAAGTATTTTCTGACTTGTTTATATATGACCCTAACCCGAACCCAACCCAACCTGGTCTGTTTGATAAACCTAAATGAAATCCAACGATTTGTGATCAACTTGAAGAAAGGGAATGGGGAGAGAGATGTTGCCGAAATTTCTACTCAAATTAATAAGATATATATATATATATATATATATATATATATATATATATATATATATATATATATATATATATATATATATATATATATATATATATATATATATATACATATATATATATATATATATATATATATATATATATATATATATATATATATATATATATAAAATTTATTTTATCTTTACGTAACACCCGAATTCCCTCCCATCCTTTGCGGTTTTGGTTTCGTATAAGGGGTCGGAAATTTAGGGGTGTTACACAATGGGGATTGTGTAGCTGTTACTCAGACAGGAACTGTTGAAATTTCTCCCTCCATTCATTTACAAAATTGTCTTTTGATCCCCAGCCTCACTCACAAGCTCTTATCTGCTAGTCAATTGACTAAAGATCTTGATTGCAATGTTCTCCCAATTTCTCGTGGTTGTCTTGTGCAGGATGCTCAGACCGGGAAGACCATTGGGTGTGGTATTGAACGAGGAGGCTTATACTATGTGGATGCGATGACTCAACAACGTCAAGCTATGCTTACTCGCAAATCCGTTGATCAACTTTGGATGCGGCATCGACGTTTGGGTCAGCCTTCTCTAGCTTATCTTAAATATTTATTCCCGTCCCTCACTCACAGTACAATGTCTCTAGATTGTGAAACTTGTGTCTTAGCAAAAAGTCACAAACACTCATATTTGCCTAGTATTACTCATTCTACAAGACCTTTTTCTTCAATACATTCTGATGTATGGGGACCTGCTCCCATTTTTGGTGCTCATCAATTGTCTTATTACGTCTTATTTGTGGATGATTGTACTCGTATGAGTTGGGTGTATATTCTGAAACACAAGTCTGAGGTGTATTCAGTTTTTGTTACTTTTTATAATATGCTTCGCACTCAATTTAATGCTAAGCCACAAATCTTGCGTTCTGATAATGGGGGAAAGTACATTAATTTGGCTATGAAACAATTCTTGTCTGACCATGGAATGCTTCATCAAACCTCCTGTCTTGACACACCCCCAACAAAATGGAATTGCTGAGCGCAAAAATTTAACTCTACTTGAGATCACTCGGGCTCTCTTAATCGAGTCCCATGCTCCTGCTTCTTTCTTGCCTAAAGCCATTGCTACGATAACTTATCTTACAAACCGCATTCCCTCTAAACCTCTCCATTACAAAACCCCTCTTGAAACCTTGGGCTCCTTTGTCACCCTACCTTCATCTCATTCTTTACCTCCTAGATTCTTTGGGTGTCTTGCTTATGTTCATCTACCTAAACACAGTCGGACTAAACTTGAATCTCGGGCTATCAAATGTATTTTTCTTGGTTACGGGGTGAATCAGAAGGGGTATAGATGTTTCGATCCTCACCAAAATAAGATGTATACCACTCTAGATTGTGAGTTCTTTGAACACAACTATTGTGACCCCGAGCCTAGTCCTCAGGGGGAGACAGGTAGTGATGACTTAAGTTGGTTAATATATCCAGTTGTGATTGATCAGAATCCAAAAGAGCAAGTGGCAAGACCACTGACGTTGTCGCTGAAGGCACAATATCTCCTCTTCTTACTACCCCGGTTTTATCGGATAAGCATGCTACATCACAAGAGGTACTCGCTGAGCCCCAACAAGTTACTAATAATATCTCTGATTCTATTGCTAGTAATGATGTAACAAGCAGGTATGAGCTACCCCCATTAAGAGTACAAGGGGAATTCCTCCAAGGCGATATGATCCTGAATATGAGGCACAACGATCTCGATATCCAGTAAACAGGGAAAATAATGAGGTGTTTTCACAAACAGCTATGGCCTTTAATGCTTCTCTTTATTCCAATACTGTGCCTAATAATGATGAAGAAACTCTTCGAGATCCGAACTGGAAAAAGGCTATGTATCTGCACTTAACAAAAATAAAACATGGGAAAAATGTGAGGAACCAAAGGGTAAGAAGGCAATTGGGTGCAGATGGGTATATACCATCAAGATTTTGGCTGATGGTACTGTCGAAAGATACAAAGCCAGATTGGTAGCACAAGGATATACTCAGACTTATGGGGTGGATTACTCTGAGACTTTCTCTGCACTGGCCAAAATCGATACAATCCGAGTTCTTTTCTCAATTGCTGCAAACATAGATTGATCACTACACCAGTTTGATGTGAAAAATGCCTTCTTACATGGAAAAATTGAAGAAGAGATGTATATGAAGGCTCCTCCGGGTTTCTCTAGTGACTACCGTCCAGGGGAAAGATGTAAGTTGAACAAAACTCTAAACGGTTTGAAGCAGTCTCCAAGAGCTTGGTTTGGGAGATTCACTGCAGCAATGACAAAGTTTGGCTATAAACAGAGTAACTCAGACCATACCTTGTTTCTAAAAAAACAAAATGGTCATGTCACGTGCTTGATCATCTATGTTGATGATATGATCATTACCGGAGATGACAAAGAAGAAATTCATGTTCTCAAGGAGCAACTATCATGGGAATTTGAAATGAAAGACCTAGGGCAGCTGAGGTACTTTCTTGGCATTGAGGTCTTGAGGTCAAAAAGGGGCATATTCATTAGCCAAACGAAGTACATTCTCGATTTATTAACAGCAACAGGCATGCTTGATTGTAAGCCTACAGAGACACCAATTGTTGCTAATCATGGCCTTCGGATGATCAAAGGAGAAAAGCTGGCAGACAGAGGACAATATCAAAGAATGGTTGGCAAACTGATCTATTTATCTCACACACGGCCAGACATTGCCTATGAAGTTGGAGTAGTGAGCAGGTTTATGCATTAACCACAAATACACCATATGACAACAGTGATGAGAATCCTAATGTATCTGAAAGGAACCAGTTGCAGAGGCATTCTATTAAGGAAAAATGATCACTTAGACCTCCTAGCTTATATAGATGCAGACTGAGCAGGAGACCGAGATGATAGAAGATCGACTTTCGGGTATTTTACTTTGGTCGGAGGTAATCTTGTTACATGGAAAAGCAAGAAACAAAAGGTTGTCGCCTTGTCGAGTGCAGAAGCAGAGTTTCGTGGTATTGCCAAAGGGATAACCGAGGTCATGTGGTTAAGAAAGCACTTAAATGAATTAGACTTCCCACAAAAGAAGGATTGTAAATTTTATTGTGATAACAAAGCTGCTATCAGTATCTCTGGAAACCCAGTTCAACATGATCGCACCTAGCATTTTGAGATCGATAGACACTTCATAAAGGAGAACTCGAGAATCAGATTATCAATCTTCCCTTTGTGAGATCGAAAGATCAACCAGCTGATATTCTTACAAAGGCAGTCACATTTGAAGTATTCGAGCAAACTTTGTTCAAGTTAGGTATTGGTGACCCGAAGACCTAACTTGAGGGGGAGTGTAGGAATTTAGTTTAGTAAATATTTTAGGAAATACTTTTTAGGACCTTTAATGTATGTATTTTTCTTATTTCCTGTTTTAGTAGATTTAATCTTGTATAAGTAGGAACCCATGTATTCATTAGCATTCAATACAAAACAGTTTTCAAACCTAACTTTCTCACCTGTTTTACCTATTCCGCTTAATCTTTTTTTCAGTACATAACCATTATTAAACAGCATACATATATAAATATAGTTTTTTCCCCCTTAATTTTTAGATTTTCATTCTAGTTATTTGTAATAGCCACTATTATTGTGTGGTTGTCAATTTTATATTGAACAAGATTCAAATACTAGACAATCGTAAATATGGAGCAGATGATGAGTTGAAATTTACAGTTTAAGCTCAAACATTGGTATGTTTTTTGTTTGATTCACATATGCATATTAAGTACACATATGTGTATGCAGTTGACCCATATCTGTATATTGCGTTAAGAAATATGTTTTAAATTGTTTATGTTGAAAGCATTGAATGCATTTTCAAATAGTAGAAGCGTGTTGTGACAACTGAAATAAGTTCAACCTTTGACGTAGAGATAGTCCCATTCCATTAGAAGACTCCTACATAAAATACAAGGAATGTTGCTTCTATACTTGTGCTTTATATGTAGGATACATTTGTAGATATAAAATTTTATAAACAAGAAATTAGGACTAGCTCATTGAAATCTGATTGAAAATTTTCTCCTTTGCTATATACTACGTGCTGTGGTTCTTTAAGGTTGAAATCAATGGCGAATACCAAATATTAGTATAAGATGAACTGCACAATCATCTTTATAATTGTGTTGAATCAATGTTGTTACAATTTTATTGTGTTACACATTAAAAGAGTTCTTTTATGACTATACTTTTAATCAAATGAGCCAATCAATGACCTAAGGAGACCCTCGCATAGAATCCTATGATTACAACTGACAAATTTTCCTTTATCGATGATCCATAAATCTTTTTCACCTATAGAATATAAAATCCATGATAACTTACATTGAACAATAATAATTCTTTTCATTATATCATACTCCCTTCTATTCTCTTTACTTGTCCCATTTGGTTTTGGCACATTTTCCAATGCACGTTTTCAATCTTAAATCTCTCTATTTGTGCTTGAGTAAAAATTATAAAAAGTTGATATTAATAAACTTTACTAAAACACGAATCAAACAAGATCCCACATGACTATGTTGTAACTTATAGATTAAGAACAAATCACATAATAAGAGTGATTGATGAATAGTGTTGAAAAACCAAATGAGACAAGTAAAGAAATAGAGTATAATAATAACAAATAACAACTAACAACTTAAAGTGAACAAAATAAATACGACCCAACATTCACCCAATCTTGTATAACTAAATCCGGCATCAACACAAATTCAAAAGTTTATTTACAACAATTAAAAATAAAAGTAGCTTAGTAATATAATTTTCCTACCCTATTCATGGCCAAAAAATTTATAAATTTATATTTAAAAAAACAAAAAGAGAAAAATTAATTCCGGTGTGTATCAGAACATGGGCTGCAACCCTGTAGTGCAACATCATCAATTTGGACATTAGAAAATTTGAAAAAACTAAGAGCTTTAGAAAACTTAAGTCAAAATATAAGATTGGAAGAAACTTTAATCCACAAATAAGCGTCCTTGGCTCCAAAGCTAGGCTCAGTATAAAGACGCTGTTACTAACAGTGAATTGTGAAAGGGATTGAAACTGGTCAAGCATAACATGTTGTTACTAACGTCTAACAGCGTACAATAGTCAAACCTGGTCAAACCAGGTCAGCTCATATGTCGCCGTTATCAACAGCGTTTTTCAAAGATCAGGTTTTCACTAAAGTCGCTGTTAGTAACAGCGACATAAACTTTGACTTTTTTGACTTTTTCCTATGCTTTAAACTAGCCGTTGTAATTTGTAAAAATAGCCGTTATGGAGTTGAAAATAGTCGTTGTTAGTATGCTCTATAAATAATTCTACTCCATCATTTCCCTACTCTATTTTTACAAACTCTAAAATTATTGTTCAAGCTAATTGGTGTTGAAGGTAATTTGAATTATTATGTTATTACTAATTTCAATTTCTAACTATTAATATTATTTTTAAATATAAAACTATGTTACTATAAAATGTCTTTTGTAGATGTCTCGGGAGCTAACTATTGAAGAATTTTGTGATTGTGGTTATGAAGTTGAGATGAATACAGATTGGAGCAACATCGATCTTGGTCGTGAATATGTTGCTTGTCCATTATACTTGGATGAAGGATTCGGCTGCACGTACTTTAGATGGATTGTTCCGGAAGCTACCAAATGGCAAAGAGACGTAATAATACAACTTGAAAAGGAAAAACAAGAGCTTAAAGATGAGATATTCAATCTCAAGAGACAAATAGATGATATGACACATAGGAAAGAAGAGACTGAAAGAATTATGAGAAAGTTCAAGAAGCAATCTTAGTTAGCGGTGGTTTAACTTAACGAACAAACTATGTAATTTGATATGGCTTTGTTGACCATGAATGTAATTGTGTTGAAGTTTCAGCTTCATTTTTCGTATTTGAATATAATTGTTTGTTTGGTTTTAATCAAATGAATACTAAATTCATGTCGTAATGATTCATCGCCAAGAACTCCGAGTAGTGATCATCATTTCATTCATAATAAACATTAAACTAATCTACGATAAACATATATACATCTATATATATTTTACAAACTACACATAAAGGTTCCAATGTGATAAATGTTTAACATATTCAAATATTCAATACATATAAACACTATACTAATACTAATCCTCCTCCTGGACGCTATCTAACTGTGACGGTCTACGTCGCCTCCTACGATAATAAGACGCAGTCGCATGACCCTCTGGTAGGGGAAGTGACTGGTATTGGGATGATCCAGCACCCTGTGAGGTCCCAGCACCCTATGAGGTCCCAGCACCATAGTCGGGGCACGTCAAGTATACCTCCTCTAGATGAACGTCGGCATGAGGAGGAGATGACCCTTGAGCGTCCACAGAGGTGTCACGCATATCGACTTCCGGAATGAAGTGCGGAAAATGTGTCCCTAAGAGTATTCCTTGGGCAATTTCCCGTACAGGCTCCTCCTGGCTGGAGCTAATGACAGCTGCAACGCCTTGTGCCTGCATTCAATTTTAAGTTAGTTAAATATGTAAAAACTAAGATCTATGTTACTAAAAAACATAAAATAATATGTACAAATTGTGTCATCGTAGGTGTTGTGGGAGCGTACTGGGCAGCTACAATGATACCTTGTGGTGTCATCCATCGACGAGTGATGGAGAGGAACCACGTCATGTATCCCGCTGAAGTGGGTGCGACAGCGTCATCGATAGGCGCACCTCGGGCCAGCAGCTCTAGCCTATGATCCCACTGAGCGATATGGCGCCCATTGATCTCCAAACAGTTCTTGGATTCCCGACCCTTGCGTGAGCTTTGATGGAGCTCGACCTCTGTGTCACAAGGGAGAGGGATGCCCTGTACCATCCCAAATTGGCGCAGTACGCGCTCTGAGAGATGCACTTCGACTATGTCGAAGCATATCAAAGGTACAGATGCTCTCCACGCCCCTGACAATATCCCTGAATGCTCGAGCAACGCAGCATATACATCGGCGGGGTAAGGGTCCCATCGAAACTACAATTGAAGATATAGTTAATGATCTACGCAATATGATAATTATAATATGACTGAGTTATGCCATTACCTGGTCAGGTCGAAGTAGATCTAACTGATCGCGATAGAAGCCCACGCCAGATCCTGTGTGAGTCTTTCTACGTCTATGAAAAGACCACCGCGACCCATACAGCACATCTAGAGGTGGAAGAATTGGAGGGACAAATGCACCACGTCCCACACTCCTCATTGGTTGCCCAATGAGTATGTGCTCCCACGCCCAAAGCTATGAAATACTAAAATAAGTTAGTAAACCATACACTACAACAAATCAGTGACATTTAATGTTAGTATTACCTGGAGAATAATCAGCGGCCCAACAATCTCCTTGACGTTCTTCCGCGAGGCACCACAGAGTCTCCTGTATAGGTAGCCTAGGGCTGCTGAACCCCAACTGTATCCAACAATGACGTCCCATGGCTCATCAGGCAACGTTAAGTACAAAAGTTGTACTTTGTTGCCACTCTTATCCACGAACAACACTGCACCAATCAGATACAATAGATACGCCTTGGCGTATTTCTCGATGGTAGCCTCATCAGCACCGTTAGGGAGGTGCACGATGTTCTGTGCAAACCATGTAATGCGCAACCCACTCCCCCGGGCTATCTCTGCGGGAGGACGGACTCCTAAGACACTATCAATGATATCGCGCCAACTGTCGAGTTGGCGTCCAACGGTAAAGACGGCATGTCCCTCGATGGGAAGCCGTGTGAGTACTGCTACATCAAGTAGCGTGATAGGAGCCTCACCTAGACGTAAATGGAAGGTATGTGTCTCTTGGCGCCATCTCTCGACTAACGCTATGACTAAAGCCCGATCCACTCTCCCATATGCGATGAGATAGAAATCGTACAACCTCGCTCGCTGAATGTAGGGAATGATCCGTTCGTCTATTTCCCACGGAGGTGAGTCGGGATGCCTAGTGTATATGGTCTCTGTGTCGGACACCTAAACGCATAGAATATGTTAGAATAAAAGTAAATGAGTATAAAGGCATATTCATTAGAAAAACGAAGTTCATTAACCTGTACATCCCATAGTACACTGCTCTAGTGATCGACCTGCATCGTCAGCACACTAGAGTCGTGAGGGCCCGGAGCTGCTGGATCCATCACCACTGTTATCCAATAATAAATTAGTTGTAATGTATGATTATATGCCAAAGAATATGTTAGACAGTACTTCTTTCTATATAATAATGTTTGTTTAACAATATTTGTTTTTGTATACGTTCGTTAAGTTTAACAATATTATTTTACCTTGATGTGTACGTAATTTTTCTGTATAGACAGTACTTGTTTCTGTATACGTTCGTTAAGTTTAACAATATTTGTTTCTGTACAGACCGTACTTGTTTAACAGGAAAATGTAAAAACTAGGAATTATTCCCGATAATTTTTCCTAAATTATAAGTATTGGCAAATTGTGTGATTTTCAATACCCTAATACTTTAATTCACTATTGTTATTTACAATCGTTGGTTCGAGGTTTTAGTAGAGCTTTATTTATAAGCATAAATATGGTACTTACTGACTCTTAATGATACTTGTGTGTATTTTTAGAGGAAATGAAATGTTTGAGTTTACTATTATTTAATATTTCTACATTAAGATATATTTTTAACTATTTTTAAACATTTGCAATTCAATTCAATTTGTATTAATCAACTATTCTTATACATTCGGGCATTACACAACAATCTTTAGTCGGCTCATTTTATATACATCTCTATAACAACTTTGTAAATTACATGGGTTTCTATACTTTAACCCGAATTAGAAAAAGCAAGTGTTATAAATTTGTTAGTTGGCTATTATAAATAGATACTTTCTCCATTTCAATTTACTTGCTGTATTTTTTTTACGCAGTTTAATGTACTAATTCAATCTTTAATATCTCCAATTATATATAATAAAAGATTATAAAAATTTGATATTTATAATCTTTGCAATGAGACGAATCAAACAAGATCTCACTTGACTATGTTATAACTTATATATTAAAAACTAATCACAAATTAAGAGTGATCAATAAATAGTGTCATTTTGTCAAATGTTGCAACTAATATGGAATGGAGGGAGTAATTTTAAAGGTTAAAGTCAATGACGAATACCAAATATTAGTATAAGATGAACCGAATAATCTTCTTTATAATTATGTTGAATCAATGCTATTACTATTTTGTTGTGTTACACATTAAAAGAATTCTTTTTTGACTATATTTTTTAATCAAATGAGCCGATCAATGACCTAAGCAGACCTTCGCATAGAATCCTATGATCACAATTGACAAATTTTCCTTTATCGATGATCCTTGAATCTTTTTCACCTATAGAATATAAAATCCATGATAATTTATACTTTCTCCGCCACATTGAATTTGCATTAATTTCTATTTTGGTCCGTTCCACTTAATTTGCATCATTTCTATTTTTGGACAATAACCCACCACTTTTTTTTTAATCTCATCCATACATTTTAACTCTCTAAACATCCATACAACTTATTTTCTCTCTTCATTTATTATCACTTTCTTAAAAGTAAACCTATTCCTTTGTGATGCAGTTCAAAGAGAACGGAGTAGTATTGAGCAATAAAAATTCTTTTTATCATTTAATATAATAATAACATTCTTCAAAAAAATATATATATAATAATAAAAAAATCACAACTTAAAGTGTTAAAATAAATACGACCCCACATTCGCCCGATCTTATATAACTAAATTTGACATCAACACAAATTCAAAAGTTTATTTACAACAATTAAAAAAAAAGTAGCTTACTAATATAATTTTCCTACCGTATTCATGGCCAAAAAATTTATAAATTTATATTTGAATTAATTGTGAATTACAGCGTTGATGTTTATGCCTTTTGCGAATTACAGCCATGATGTTTTTTTTTGCGAATTACAGCCACCAAGTTTTGAAAGTGACCACCATTACGGCCAAATGACCGGTTATGACCGTTGACCAGCACAATTAGCTTTGACTTTTCTTTTTTTTATTAAAATTTTTTTTTTGAGTTTTTTCTTTTTTTAATTTAATTTCTTCATCCCCAATCATCTTTCTCTCTCCTCCTTCTTCTTCGTCATCTTCATCCTCTTCATCCCTAATAAACTTCAAACACTCCATTAATCTTCAAAAACATCATTAATATTCAAAGACCCAATTTCTCTTCAAAATCCAAACCCTAAATTTCTTTCCCCTTTAAACTCCTCTTTTCAAGAACCAGACAAGGAAATAGACACTTGACACCAAACTTATGGAAATGTTTCATACATGACATCATTAGCATCTAAGATAATGATGGTAGATGTAACAGACTTCAAATTTCAAAAAATACTTGAGTATGAACATTTAAAGAAAACCCACAAATGAACAGTTTCTCCATATGTTTCTAACTAATCAGAACTTGTGAATGGCAAGGAAATTCCAAATATAAAAAATCAAAGTACAATGGAAATACTTGAATCATAAAATTAAACATAAAAAACTCACCACGCATTGCTGAACATTACTTTGGAACTGAGACAAAATTTCAACTTCCAATCTATAGGAAAGATCTGGGTTTCGACTTCCTGCAAACAAAAACCCAGAAATAAAAAATCAAGCACAAACAATAAAAAAGGTAAATCAAAAAAGGGGAGAAAGAAAAGGGCAAACCATTAAAGATAGAAGATTGAATGAAGAAAACGAAGAGACTAAAACAAACGATTATGCAAACTAGATGTTTTATACTTGAATGTCGGTGCTTGCTTTGAGTTTGATTATGAAATTGAGCTCTCATGTTTCAATCTGGAATTCTCGAATACCCAAATCTATGATGGTGAATTTGAAGATTAATGGAGTTTAAAGAGGAAAGAAATTTAGGGTTTGGACTTTGGAGAGAAATTGGGTCTTTGAAGATTAATGGTGATTTTGAAGATTAATGGAGTGTTTAAAGTTTATTAGGGATGAAGAGGATGAAGATGATGAAGGATAAGGAGGAGGAGAGAGAAAGATGATTGGGGATGAACGAGTTAAATTAAAAAAACAAAAAAACAAAAAAAAACTCAAAAAAAATATTAAAATAAAAAAAGAAAAGTCAAAGATAATTGTGCTGGTCAACGGTCATAACCGGTCATTTGGCTGTAATGGTGGTCACTTTTAAAAACTTGGTGGCTAAAATTCGCAAAAAATAATATCATGGCTGTAATTCGCAAAAGGCATAAACATCAAAGCTGTAATTCACAATTAATTCTTTATATTTAAAAAAAAACAAAAAGAGAAAAATTAACTCCAGTGTGTATCAGAACATGGGCTGTAGGTCTGCAACCTTGTAGTGCAACATCATCAATTTGGACTTTAGAATCATATACAACTCCGGGCCTCCAATTCGCAGGAAGAACATTTTTAGCCCAGATGTATTTGCCATCAAAACCCGCTGTTACCAGAAATTTTGAAGTATATAAGATTATTGATTAAAAAAAATAATAAAATAAGATCCAAAACAAACTATATCCAAAAATAAGCGTCTGTCAGGTTTGGAGTGAAATCGCTGTTGAGGACAGCGATTTTGGGCCCAATTAGGGTTTAAGTGAAATCACTGGGCTTAACAGCGATTTACATGTTGGCTTGTAGACTGCTGTGCTGGCCCAACCTGGCAATTTTGGGCTGACCTGGAAATCGCTGCAGCCAACAGCGATTTCCCCTGTGTTGAATTTTTTTTTTTTTTTTTTTTTTCCTCTACAACACTATATACATACCTACACTTGCCTAAAATAAAATCAATGTATCAATTTTCATCACACTTTCCATTCGAGAACCAAACGTAAACCAATTATATAACGCGATGCATATATATACAATTGTCGCGTACCGTAATGTTATACAATACATATTAGATATACACATATATTTACAAATCTATACAATATCATACATAGTCTAAGAATCCGCAGTGGGTGTATCGCCCTCATAAATAGTGTCTAGACTAGGATAAACCAAAGGTGTACCCTCACTATCCGATTCTTGATAAAGCCTAACGTTAGTGGGATGAACCGGCGATACATAAGAACACTCGCCCTGGGACATTCCGGGAGCTGTCGGACGTACACTGAGTGTATATGGTGATTGATGATCATTTGACGTCCCCTGAGCATTTGACGCCACTCATCTTCGTCACCCCTATATGCGGGATACGGGTCCCATATCATCTACAACATAAAATGAGGATTAATTGTTACGAAATACATGAAATAAATTGTTACGAAATACATGACAATCAAAGTACCTGTACACTAGTCATGCGATCAAGCAAATCGCGAAAGACATGTACACCTCGTGAGGTGTTCAAGTGCGTCAATCGAGGCACGAGCCATCGCGATCCATATGGCTCGTCCTCCGCGGGATCCTGCGGCTCAACATGGAGGAGAATAGGTTGCCCGTCCTCTCCCCTACGTCGTCGTGTGGAGATGGCAGGAGTGCAAAAAGTAATATGCTCCCATATCCACAACTGCATAATAAAAGGAAATATAAGTAAAACTATTCAATAACGTCATTATTATGTAAATATAGATAAGGTGTTGTACTACCTGTAGAATAACCAATGGACCCAATGTAATGCGTTTCCTCTCTTTATCGAGCGTCGACACAAATGTCGGTAGAGGAAAGCAAGAGGCGACGGCTCCTAGTAGGATGCGATGTCATCCGGTCTTGGTCAAAGCTCTAATAAGATCCCTTGCATATGCGTTTGGTTTGTCGAGAGGAGCTCTCTAGTATGGCTTGGACTAGGACGGTAAATGAGCAAAGGTGTTATGCAACCATGTCGCCTTGACCGAAGACCCCATCATCGCTTCATCTGGAGGTAGGACCCCAAACATCCGATGTATGCGCTCTCTAGTATGGCTTGGACTAGGACCAGTGACTGCCCTCCCACTCACCGGTAGGTCGGTAAGTATAGCAACATCACGCAGTGTGATGGTCGCTTCACCCACCGACAGATGAAAGGTGTGCGTCTCAGGCCTCCATCGCTCAACCAAAGCTGTAATCATCCCTCGATCTAATGGTATTTGACCTACTCGGTGAATACCATATAAACCGGCTTCAGACGTATCGAACACCCTATCGTCTACAGGCCATCTCATGACTATGGAAGGGTGGTGTCGAGTATTAAGCATAATGTGGACTCGAAGTTGTCAGGTCCATAAGAAGTGTGAGCGATGGGTGGGTTGTGAAACTAACAAGGAAGGATCTATTGGACCGCAAAACAATCAACAATAAAATAAACGTTTAACAATAACAACAACAACAACAACATAATAATAATAATATTAATAACAACAACAACAATAATAATAATAACATTAATAAAAAAATATCTATGTTCATGACCAAAAACCCAAATTAATGAACAATAATAATAATAATAATAAAACAACAACAACAACAATAATAACATTAATAAAAAAATATCTATGTTCATGACCAAAAACCCAAATTAATGAACAATAATAAATTAATAACAATAAAATTCTATAAACTTACCTCAAATAAGCCAATTGAATAAGTAAATCAAGTTCTGCATAATAAAAACACCCACATTGAAGGTTTGAATGAAGAAGGAATACAAGGAGATTAGAGGGAGAGAAAGAGGAAATCGAAACTTAGGGTTTAATTGAAATGGGAAATGAGGAAATGAAGAAGAAAGAGGTAAAAACTCTGATTTGGAAATCGCTGATGGCCGGTGATTTCCTTGCAATGTTGGCCGACACGATCACAAGCAAGTTAGAAATCGCTGTTGGGCCCAGCGATTTCACTTAAACCCTAACGGGTCCAAAATCGCTGTCCTTAATAGCGATTTCACTCCAAACCTAACATACGCTTATTTTTGGATATAGTTTGTTTTGGATCTTATTTTATTATTTTTTTTAATCAATAATCTTATATACTTCAAAAATTCCTTGTTTCCCATACTGCTCCATACTTCCTAGACATGAATGTCCAATTAGCTGAACCAACCTGAACAAGGAAAACAAATAATTAACAGTTCATCTTGTTTAAAAATTGAATAATTATCGGATGAATCAAAGCCATACAGATTAAGTTCAGACCAACTAGTATTAATTTCAAACCAATACATATTGTATAAAATTGAGTCATCAGCATAATTGAACGTGATCTAATTAATCTCAAGCTTCCGCTCTATTGATTAATATCGATTTCAGACCAACTAGTATTAATCCTCAAACTTTCGTTCTATTGGTTTGTGATACCCTAGATTTAGTTTGAAAAGGGATTGATAGACTACTCATATCAACAAGGTGTATCTTCTTTTCATGGGAGTCCATTTGCTAAGAACTCCACAGTTAAACGTGCTTGGTAGGGAGCAATGTTAGGATGGGTGACCTCCTGGGAAGTTTTCTCGGGTGCGCACGAGTGAGGCCAAAGCGCGCTAGAAAGACTTGTGTTGGTCTGTGGGGCTAGTCTATAATCTTCATGAGTAGTCACCGGCGGTCCGTTAGGTCGGGGTGTTACATCGTTAAACTAGAAGGGATTTAACTTAACCAAAAATTAGGATGAAACCGCGAGATTTGACTTCGAACAAAAGGCGATGAGTCGCTGCAACGATGCAGCGATGTGTGACGAGTCGCTGCAGGGATGAGCGACGAGTAGTCGCTAACTTGCTGCCTCTAGGATGCACTTCAGCGATGGAGCCACGAGTCGTCGCTTGATGGGCGACGAGTCATCGCTTGATGGGCAACGAGTCGTCGCTTTTCTTCTGGAAAAATTATGGGATCAGTATATGAGTGACAAGTCATTGCTCCATGTGTGGCAACTCATCACTTAGCCTCTGGACTCAAGTTGCTTGTGATGAGTCATTGCTTCTTCATTAGGAGTGGCTGCTTCTCTTTTTAGAGCATTTCCGGCATGATCTCTTCACTTGGCTTAGGGATCTTAAGCTATTTCTCCAAGTCTTCACCATCTTTTTACTCCAAATCCTATAAAAACTCCAATTTTGCCTCAAAATTCATACAAAATATAACGATAAACTCGTGAGACAAAATTATCACAAATCACTAAAAACATTACCTAAAACCCACTAAAACTACACATAAGGAGCATAAAAATAGCATGGGTAAGCGCAAATAATTGCACTTATCATAGTGCGGTAGAGAAAACGCATATAGATAAAAAGCGAAAACAATTATAGAACTACAAATTAAAACACAAAAAAGAAAACGAGAACTAGCAAGAGAACAAGAACACTGATAAGTACTCTAAAAAAAGTCAGACAAAAAACTACCTAATATTTTCATCAATTAATATAATAATAACAAATAACAACTTGAAGTGTACAAAATAAATACGACCCAACTAGAGGTGTTCAATGGGCCGGATAAGGGCCGGGCCGGGCTCAACAAAAACGGGCCGGGCCGGGCCGGGTCTTTCAAAAATAAAAATGGGCCGAAAATGGGCCGGGCTTTAAAATCCGGCCCAATCCGGCCCGGCCCGTTTTATAATTCACTTTGATAATGATAATATTCAGAATCAAAATAAAATTATAAAAAATCTAGAAATAAAAATACAAATTTCAATTTTCTTCCTGTAGAAGTATTATAAATATTAATTGTAACTGGCGGCAAGGTAATCCAAAAGAAATTTTCCATTTATACTTTGTCAAAATAATTAATTAAGACATTACTAATATTATATTGAAGGCTTTATTAATTTAATTAAAAAAAAGAGTGTATGTGTGTATAATTAACTCTATAGGAATTTGAACTCCAAGAAAATTTATACTTCCTAAGCTTAGTGAAATTATTTCAATCAAAGAATTACTAAATAAACAATCCATAAAATTTCAAAAGAATTAAATTACAAACAAATTACAATCTCTAAATTTAAATTTTTTTATAGAGAAAAAGAAAAAAAATACTCACAGTCACGTAGCTAATCTCCCATGAAAAGTTGAAAACAGTTTGTTGAGATCAGGGCATCAACAATTTAAAATTTTCAAAGCCCATATTAAATTTACAAAGGCCCGTTTTCAGCCCATTTTAAGCCCTCTTACAACCCGCTCCATTTTAATAATAATAGAGCCCGTTTTAGGCCCGGCCCATTTTCGGCCCGGCCCTTATAAAGCCCTTCTAAAAACGGGCTGGATAAGGGCTCAAAATGGGGGCCCGGCCCATTGAACACCTCTAGACCCAACATAACTAAATCTACATCAACACAAATTCAAAAGTTTATTTACAGCAATTAAAAATAAAAGTAGCTTACTAATATAATTTCCTACCGTATTCTTGACCAAAAAATTTATAAATTTATATTTAAAAAAAAATAAAAAGAGAAAAATTAATTCCAGTGTGTATCAGAACATGGGATGCATCCTTGTAGTGCAACATCATCAATTTGGACTTTAGAATCATATACAACTCCGGGCCTCCAATTCGCAGGAAGAACATTTTTAGCCCAGATGTATTTGCCATCAAAACCCGCTGTTACCACAAATCTAAACTGTAATGGGCCTGCTCCAGGAAACCTGCTTGTTTCCCATACTGCTCCATACTTCCTAGACATGAATGTCCAATTAGCTGAACCAACCTGAACAAGGAAAACAAATAATTAACAGCTCATCTTGTTTAAAAATTGAATAATTTTCGGATGAGTCAAAGCCGTACAGATTAAGTTCAGATCGACGCAATAAATCAAGGTTTTTGTTACATAAAATCACCTCATAACAATTTTCCAATAATTTTTTGTTATTATCTAAATATTTAGTTTCTTATTAAACGGATTAATACGATCAGATTTAGGTTATGCCCACATCTAACCTAATTATTTCAGCGTTTTCGTTTGTTGGTTATTTTTTTATAATATTACATATCAAAGTTTACGGAAAATGAAAAAAAAAGGGGAAAAAAAATAGAATAAACGGGTCAATACGATCAGATTTAGGTAATGCCCATATCTAACCTAGTTATTTCAGCATTTTTGTGTGTTGGTTTTTTGTTTTTAATTATTAGTAACAAAGTTTTTGGATTGCATATAGTATTTACGCAATAAATGTACAATGTTAATTTTCGAATTACTTTAATCAAAAAAATTAGAATTACAATTTATTACCTCAGCAACATCAATGGCAACAATTTCAGTTTGACCACCTTGATAAAGAATTTTTATAGCCAAATAACCTGGATTTTTACTGGTCTCTTCCACTCGAATTGCCATGTTTTTACCTTTGTAATTACAAGGTATCCTGGTACAAAAAGGTCTAGTAAGAACAATGGTGTGACATAATTGTGAACATTAACAATAAAAAGGACAATATTTATTTTTGGATAAATTTTCATTTAGCTAATATGTAGGGGACTTTTCAGATAAAAATCCTAATCAACTATTCAATAGTTAAATATACAATCACACAACCATTATTATGTTAAAGTAAGTTTATGTTTATTAGTTACTCATATCATATCAAAAATATTTTAATTATATAACGATAATATATATTTCAATTATTTTTTTGAAAATTATTTTTATGTGTATACTAACGACTTCAAATTCTTGATTCATTATACTAACTAGATAGTGCCCGTGCGATACACCGTTTTTTTTTTAAATTTCTAATATATTTATATAAACTATAAAATCAAAAATTTAAGAAACAAATTTTACATTATATTTATATTTTATTTCACTCTGAACAATTATGTATATTCCGTACATTGCATGATATTTTGTATTGTGTGCGAAGTGATTATGAAAATTTTGTTGATAACAAATAAATCACAACAAAAGATAAAAAGTATTATGCTTTAATCATTACAAAATATCCAATATATCAAATAAAACTCAGTTAATAAATAAAATTGAAAAGATTTTATAAATAATTGAAAAAATAAAATAAAATATATGATTACCTAATGCATTAAATGATACAAAAAATGATAATTAGATTGTATTAAGTCAAAGGTATGAAAATAATTTATGGGAGTCATAACAATGACATCATCATTCAATTGTAGAGGGAAAACTTTTATTAAGGAGGTGACACTTAAGCAACTTTTTAAAATGATGATGTCAGCTGTGTTTTGTTTTAGTAATAGTTATAGATAGATAGATTATATTCTATATAATGATGTCATTATGTACGATCGTCGCTCCGCATTGCAGACTTTACTATTTTTCCAGTAACTATGCGACAAGTCGTCGCCCTATAAGCGACGATCGTCGCTCGATCGTTGAAGCAGTTTTGTGAAAGCAGAAAGTATGCGACGAGTCATCGCATATTAAGCGACGCTCGTCGCTTGACGGTTTTCTCCAAGATTTCTGGCAGTTTCTTCTGAGAATTTTTGGAGCCATTATAAATAATGGCGGTTACTATTTTATTTCTCTGTCTTAGAACCAACTTTATTTTCAGTATTTTATTTCAGTCTCTTTCAATTCTTGCACTTTCATTATTGTAATTTCAATTCCCGCACCGCACTTTTGGATTGCCGAAGCTTTCTTTGAAGAATTTATTACAACATTTGGATTTCTCATATCTAGTTTATGTTACCTTCTAGTTTTGTAAGTTTTCTTACGTTATCATTTTATTCTTCGTTTTTGTTCATCAATTGCTTTATGTTTTTCATGAATATGAATAGTGAGTAGTTTTCTTATCTAGGGTTAGGGTAAAATCCTTAATTCAAAGCATAGATTGATATTTTATTGATTGATTGTGTGTGAGTTGAGCCTATGACTAAACTTATGCTTAATGAATCTTGGTTTAAATATCTTTATTTAACCTTATTCAATAAAACGGAAGTTTGAGACTAGGATTAATTTAAGATCGAGATATATTTAAGTTAAACTCCTTCTAGTATTAACCAATATAACGAAAGTTTGAGGATTAGTACTAGTTGGCCTTAAATTGATGTTAGTCAATAAAGCAGAAGCTTGAGATTAATTAGATCACGTTCGATTATGTTAACGGCTTAATTCCATACAATCATGAAAGTAATTGAATTCCATGTTAGAATTAGGTGATGCTCGACGCCCTAGTGTCTGTCATATGTTGTTTCATCACCATTTTCATATTTGTTTTAGTTACTTGCACCCTAGATTAGAAACAATCTCATTTTATTTGTTTTTCCCTTGTCTTGGTTGTCGTAAAACATACAACCTAGAATTATCTAGCCTCCTTGTGTTTGACCCGCACTACGCGTATACCGTGCGCTTGCGGTTAATTAAAATTTGCCCATCATAAATCATAGTCAAAAAATATAATATTTGTGAGATATAATCGATATAGATATGATAGAGCCCAAAGATTTAAAGAATGTTAATTCATTAATTGATTTTGACTATTGACAATCCTTATTTACCTTTAACCATCACACTTAACCATAGTAAATTCATATTAACCCAAGTTAAACTAAAAACCTAAAAATAAGAGATCAAATCAAAATAAATTAATAATTACAAGTCTTATTTTATTTTTTAAGATTTTATTTTATGGTACAGTTTACACGTGCTCAGAACTATACTATCTAGTCAAACTACTTGACAAAGGCTTATGGTCAACATCATTACAAATCTCCTAACTTCCACATGAAAATGATCACTTTATAATGATATCCCAAAATTATAATTCGAATGGTCACCAATGATTGCCATACAATTACAAGTGAGATTTTGATCAAACCAATCATCTGAGAAATCTTTAGCATCACAAGTATTATTAGTGCCAGGAAATGTGGCAAATGGAAAGAGGTGGTTTGTAATTTTTTGGATTTCAAACTTTTTTCAATATAATTAAAAATATAACTAAAATACAACTATTTACCCATTTATTGATTTATTAAAGTTTAAAATGCTAAATCCAAATACATATATATCAACGTTATACATGAAGTTAGTAACATGCTATTTTAACCGAGTACTAATAAGTTAGTAACACTAAAAACAAAGTATAATCATGAAAAAATATTAAATTTTGATTAGGATTAGAGAAAACCGACGCTTTACTTTAAATGGTGAAATTCGAATAATTCAGTAGCAGATCCAGTAAAATACAAGTGTGTCAATTTAAGTAAAATGCAGCTATTAGATTTTGATCAATGGTCGCATATGTAAAAGTCAATAAAATAACCAACTCATTTAGAATACAATTACATGTAATATTTAATTTTATTTTTTTAAGTATTATCAACTGATATCAATCACATCACGAATAAGAGTAAACTCACAATTGAGTATAGAAACTAACCTTTTATATTCAATATCAAGAAGTGGAAGCTTAAGAATATGTAGGTCCTTGCCAGGTAAGGCCATGGACCTGAATGCGCGGCTACTTAGCACAAAATCAGTGCTGTTGTTACCCTTATTCACATCAGTCATTATCACTTTAGTTCCTGCTTTATTACAAATTCCACTGTTCTTGCATCTTATCTGCTCATCATTTTTATATAAAAATTCATCAATGTCTAATCCAATATATTTTATGCATCAACCAAATAATAAAACTACTAAAAAAAATAGTGCCATTATAGGGAATTTAAATACGTACCTTCAAAAAAAATTTTAATTGAAAATATTTAACTTTAGATAGTGTAATTATAACACATTTTGAGACTTTAATCATTAATTTTAACTGTTATTAGATTTGATTTATTGATATGTTATTAGAAGTGGACGTTAAACTTTTGGTTGAGTTAATTAGTTAACATTAACATATAACGTAATAAAACAATAACTAACAAAGTTATACATAAGTAAATACAACTTATTATATGGAGTAGTGTTTGGACACCATTCCCCATTGAAGAAAGTATAAAATCTTAACTCTTAAGTTTCAATTTTTCTTAAAAGATATTAGAGAGGGTGATAAATTGGTTGTTGGCCTATACTCACTCTTTTAACACTTAAACTCTTAAACGTAAGATTACAACAAATACTCCCTCCAATCCATCCTATTACCTTATTATCGCATTTGTTTTGCCACATATGTGATATGCCAATAACCTATTTTTAACGTTTATATTCAAATTACAATTGAATTAAATATTGGGTGGACTTCTAATATGTAAAGGAACCATTGAATTAAAAGATTAAGCCGATTATTGAGGTCTCAGAATATATTATATATTCTAGCATATGTAGGCCTCAATCATCAGCTCAAGGTTGGTTGAAACTCCAAAATATGTTATATAAGGAATTAAATTTGATGGAGGTGGTAGTTGTTTAATAGAAAGGTTTTACCTGAAAGCAAGCACCACAATTAACACCGTCCTTGTAAAGTGAAGGAACACCAGCAGCTACATGTCCACCATTAAATTTCAGAGCTAAAGAACCATACCCACATGCTCCAGCTGTATCAAATCATAAAATTGAAGATTACCCATTTATTTATTTGCTGAAATACTATCTGGGTTCATATCAAATTAAGCTAATTTTAATTATAATTCATCTGGGTCTATGGGTCATAAATCAATTGAACTTACATGAAAGACTAGAAGCTTTAGAGTAAAGTGATGCTTTTGATAGAACACACTCTTCACAAGCAGTTGCAGTTGAAATGAGGATAAACATTATGTAAATAAAAATAGTCATTTTAAAGAAAAAGCTCTGTTTTAGTGTTTTCTAGGCAGAGTGAGTATTTGATGTGGAATGAAATCAAGAAAGAGATGTGTTTCATATTTATATAAGGAGAAAAATAAATGAACAATTAATTATTTTAATTATTTTTATTTTTCTTATATTTTTCTATATTTATTTGGGTTGCCCGAGTATTTGATTGCTGTACATATACTATACATCTTTGATTATTATATACTTCCTTCGTTCCATAATACTTGCTACATTTTACTTTTTTACGCAATCTAATGCACAATTTCGATCATTAATATCTTAAACTATACTTAGCTAAAAATAATAAAAATTAAATATTATGAAAGTATGCAATTAGACGATTCAAACAAGATCTCATTTGACTATATTTTTTCTTACACATTAGCCGTGATATATAAAATAAGCTTGAACGATTAATAATGTCGATAATACAAATGTAGCGAGTATCTTAGAACGGAGGAAGTATTTTCTATTTTGGGTTAATAGCTACAGTATTATATTTTATATTATTTTTATTTTTAGACAATGACTCACTACTTTTTTTTAATCTTATCCATCTACAATTCTTGCAAAACCGTTTTCTTTGGCCTACTTTGAAATAAAAACAAAAAGTAAGTCTTGTTTATACTTATTCCATGCTATTTTAGTGTGAACAAAGAAGGTACGTGATTGTACATTTGTACTTGTAGATAAAAATACTTTTCTCTCACACTCATTTTGCATCAATTGTCATTTTAGTCTGTTCTGCTCATTTTGCATCAATTTCTATTTTGAAATCGTCTTCACTATCTTTTAATCTCGTCTATAACATATAATATATGTTTTAATTGCATCCACATTATTCATTATCGCTCTTCATTTATTACCAATATTTTAAAAAAATCATTTTCATTTCTCTTTTTTTTTTGAATAACACATTTTCATTTCTCTTTGATGCAATTCTATAAGAATATATTTAATATTTTAATTACTTTTTAAAGTTAAAGAAAAATTATCCAAAATAATCACATTTATTTAGTGTGAATAATCCGTATTATTGATTATTTATGAATAATCTAACATTTGTATATTTTTTGCTGACAACACCCTTTTCACTTTTTAACCGGCTACTGTAAGTACCTATTAACCTTTACACTGACTCATTATTTCTCCTTATGCTTCTTCGTTGGTTTAAGTCTACTCCTATTCTGTGATATATACCTATTACAGTATGTTAAAATGTGGTAAAAATTGATGTCAGCAAAATGTATGTGAAGATTAAATTATTTATAAATAATCAATAGTTGAGATTATTTATAACAAATGGAGAATTAATGAAATTATTTTTTGGACAATTTTTCATAAAATTAATGAATTTTAAAATAGTACATAGCAACTCCATACAAAATTTTAAACAAAGACTAAAAAACGCGTAAAAGAAGAATGCAAAGGAAGACAGTGAAATTAAGGAATCACCGACTTATGTGATGGTGGCAGTAAGACAAAAGCGATTGGTGTTACGTGAGACTCGTTGACTGTATGCTTGACAAGTGGGTATGTAATACTGACAGCAATACTTGAAAGTTGAAACTTAGAAGTAAAGGTTACTTCATTCTCTACATTTATCTTTCTTAAGTTTAGGGTCCAAAAGTTCGGTTTGCGGTTTGGTTTTTTCATAAAACTAAATCAAATTAAATTTATTTCGGTTTTTGATTTTTTAATCCAAACCAAATCAAATTGGGCTACAATTCAAATCGACCTGAACCAAATTAATTCAGTTTAGCCTTTTTCAAACCAATCCAAACCATATTTTTCAACTAAAAACAAATTTAAATTGCAAACCGAATTAGATTACTAAAATTATAAAGTAAAAATGAAAATGACTAAATAAAATTAAGGTTCATTATTGTCATAAGATTGCTTACGTTGTTTTTGTTAGTATTGCGAATTAAAATTTTCTATTTGCACGTCAAGTTGTGTATTCACTGAACAAGTAGTTTAGCTCATTGTAAAAGTGAGCTTCTATTTCAATTCAGTTCGGAATTGCGGTTTTCGGCTATTATGCTCAAACCTAATCCAAACCAAAATATTTCGTTTTGGAAAATTCCAATCCAAAACAAAAACAATTTATACAAAGTCCAAACCATATTTCTTATTCGGTTTGGATTTGTTTGATTTACGATTTTTATCCGAATAACTTTCACTCCTAGGGCAATAAAATTGCCTATATGGTGTGAAGTGTGAACTCTTTTCTGAATCCTTTTAAAGAGAGGACAGGAGAATATGGTTAATTTTGCAAAAAAGTTAAAATAGACGCGATATCTTTGCCTTAATAGTGAAACTACCAGTAGAAAAACAATATAGCAAAACTAGGTTTAAAATGACTGATATCTTTGCCTTAATAGTGAAACTACCAGTAGAAAAACAATATAGCAAAACTAGGTTTAAAACATTATAATAGACGCGATAAGTAGATAGATAAATAAGTAAAAGTAGGTAAGAAGCAACAGAAGAGGTTCTGAGCATGTTTAATATGCTCTATCGCACAGAGCCCCAAAAAAATTAGAGATCTCAATATTAAATTACATAATTTATATTAAATGTTTAACGTAACAAAATTGTTAGAAAAATTATACAAAATATAAAATTCCACAGGCAACTACTCCCTCCGTTCCTTTATGTTCTTCCACCTTACTATAACGGGTAGTTTCAAAAGTTCTTCCACTTTAGAATACTTTCTATTTTTGGAAAGTTTTCAAATCACTTTTACCCCTTAAAACCCCACTTTTCTTACTTCATACTACTATTTAATTATTTTCTCTCTCATACTTCCAATACAATCATTACTTCACACTACTATTTAATTATTTTTTCTCTCATAATTCCAATACAATCATTACTTTCTACTACTATATAATTAAAATAATACCCACTGCTACCAAAGATTCCATTTTTCTTAATCTTTGTGAAAAACCCAAATAGGAAGATCATATAGGAACAGAGGGAGTATATGCTAAGGCAATTAGCAAGACAGCTAAAGAAACTATTAATAGTTTAAAAAATAAAACTGGGCGTCTCCAACTATTTTCCTAGTCAGTTCGTCAGAGAGATACAACTCAATCACTAAAATTGTTTTTAATTTACTCAACCCACGTTTTCTTAGGTTTTCCTCGGCATGTTTTATATTCTTCTGACAAAAGAGTCCACTGTTGTCTGAATTTGATTGAATAATAAGCTATGAATCAAGTTGTAGAGTATGAAATTTAGGGTTTTAATTGTTAAATCACATTAATTGTAAAATCTGAGATTTAGTGTTTATATATAAATTATAAAATAAGGATTTTGCGTATTTTATTTCTCTTGATCTGATTTATCGTATTCTGATTGATTAATCTGAATAAAAATAACAAGTAGTTTTTCAAAATCGAAAATTACGATAGTATGAGAGAGAGCTTGAATTAGTCATGTCTAGTGTTTTAAAGGAAACAAAATATTGGTGTAAAAGTCAAATTCAAATTCCAATTCGCTTCAGGGTCGGAGTCAGGTCGGAGTGTCGGATTTTTATTAAGGTCCAACTCCGGTCCGTCTCTAACTCGGACTCGGATCGTAAAGTTGGAGTCGGAGTCGGATGACTTTTTCCTCAGACTCGAATCAGATTATATTCCTCGGGTCGAGTCAGACTAGGGTCGGATTCGGATTGAATTGTCATCCCAAGGGTAGGGTGTAGAAACTGTATCAAGTGGCAAATAAGAACATGGTTGTATACTTGTATGCGAAAGATAACGGGGTGTTTGACAATTGACTTTTGGCTTCGTTTTTTTGTAGGTTTTTGGCTTTTGGCTTGTTGGTTGGTCAAACAGTCAAAAAACGTGTTTGGTAAATGGCTTTTAAACCAGCTGAAAAGCTGGCTTTTTAGCCAAATGAAAAGGCTGCTCCAGCTAGGTTTTTGGGTTGACTTTTGGCTTGTTGGCCCACTTTTTCTCTAATAAACAACTAACGGCCAATATTCAAATTTACCAAACATTTCAACAAACAGCTAGCTTTTTAAGCTAGCTTAAAAGCCAACAAAAACAGCTAACATTTCCAGCTGGTCAAACAAGCTAACCAAAAAAACCAACCGCCAACCGTCAATCGCCAACAGCCAATTGCCAAGCACTCCAACGTATAAAGATGAGAGTGATCCAATTTGTCAAGCAAAGTGCCAATTTCCATCAATGATAACATCGAAAGATAACATATTTATATTTTTTATTTTTATTTTTACAACTATAAAAAGGCCGGATCATACCATATACTAATAGGAGTAGTAAGGTAATAAAAAAATAAATTAAATCATACTAACAATGATAAGTTTCGTATACTATTTACCATATTTGATTCAAATATATTTTAGATATATTTAACAAAATAGGGGCGAGTGTGGTATGTTCTTCTTCGTATTTATACTTACCACTTATCCATTGGGCCACCACCTATGTTGTGTAAAATCTTGACTCGCGCGCATGTGCGTTATATGTGCTCTATTCAATGTAATTTATTACAAATTTAATTGTATATCTAATATTATACTCCCTCTATCCCTTTTTATTGTCCACTTTCTTGTGGGCACGCAAATTAAGAAAAATGATAGTGGAGTATTTTAAGTGATTATAATAATTGTAAAGGTAGTAGTTGGGGTATTTAAGTGATTATAATAATTGAAAAGGTGGTAGTTGGTAAATTATATAAGTTGGGGTAGTTGAGGGTATTTAGGTAAAAAATCTTTGCCAAAAATTAAAAGTGGACAATTAGAGTGAATTGACTAAATAAGGAAAGTGGACAATAAAAAAGAATCGAAGGGAGTATAATAAAGCACACAATGTAATAAGATAAAATTAATATCTTTAACTTTGTTATAATCTTTTTATAAAAGTATACGAAAGTAATAAAGTAGTATATCATACGTATGAGATGAGCGAGTATGAGACGAGTCGAATGGGTATGACTTATGAGCGGAGTCGGGTATATATGAAATGGGTTAGACTTCATATTCGCTATGAACCACCTACTCAGTACTTATTGTAGATAAGATTTTTTATACTCATATTTTTAACCACTACCCACTAAAATCATACTGGTTTTAACCGTCCTAACTACGGCAAATACAGTGCAAAACTCACATTATTATGCCCGCCTAACGACCTTAAAATTGGGGTTGTTTGCATTGGTAATTGACCTTTGAATTGAATTCTTGCTTGTTGCTTGGTTAAAAAGGCAAAAAATCATTTAATAAAAAATAATTTTTAAGCTAGCTAAAATACTGAATTTTAATCCAAAATGGAAAACCATGTTGCGTTTTTGCTTCTTTCTAATATATTTTTATTTATTCTCCTACTTTTCCTGTAATAAATCAACAACAATCAATACATAATTTTAACATAAATCTCCTTTATAATCTGACTTATTTAACTAATTCAAAAACCAATAAAAACAACCATATATTTAACTGGCGAATTAAATTAATAATTTAATAAGTAACAACCAATTAAACAACGACCCCATTATTATTGTTGGCTCATAATTTTAGTAATATCTCTATGACTTTGTTTTTCAAACTTCAAATTAATGTGTTTGTGCCACTATTGTGCCTTTTATCATTTATTTTTTTGACATAACAATACTATAATACTTGATCTCTTTAAAATATCTTATATGGGTATTTAAGTAAAATAATGCTCTAAAGAAATACTCTAATAATTTAACATCAAATAATATAAAAAATATGATCTTTTATTCCTTGCTTATTGTTAACAGTACAATTTCGGGCGTACCAAATCAATGGGACCACTAATTAGTTAGTTAAGTAGTCCATAAAAAATAGAAAAATGAACAGGGTATTGTTATAAAACGCCACCCTTTTCATTTTAACACCACCCCTATTTTAAATTAATATATAAAATGACAAAAATGCCCTTGCACTTAAAACGACTCCGTAAGTTATTAAGTTGTTATAATACGCCACCCTTTTTATTTTCACGACACCCATTTATAATGAATTTACTTTATTGCCCCTTATTATTTTCGAACTCAAAAACTCTAACATCTCTCTAAAAAACCCTAAAAAAATCTCTGAAGTAAAAGAACTTAAATTTTACAATCGAACAACAATGGCGAACCAAAACAATCATGAAAACGACTCGGTAAGTTATTAATTGTTTCAAATTTTTTCAAAAAAAAAAAAAAACGTACAAAAGGGCCCACTCGCACGAATTAGGTCTGGTGACCATGGTACCACGGACCTAAAATGCGCGTGGGTACCATGGCACAACTTACCTAAACAGTGCGTGGGTACCATGGTTCACAGACTTGAAATGCGCGTGTGAACCATGGTTGGACTAACCTAATTTGCGCGCGTGAACCATGGTTCAAATGACCTAATTTGTGCGAGTTGCAATTTTTTTTTTTTTTTTTTGATATTTATTAATATTAATAATTGTTATTATTGTTATTTTATTATATTAATTTTGTTATAATTAATTAAATTATATAATTGTTAATATGTTATTATTAATTAAAATATTTATTTAATTTATGTGTTTTAAATTATTTACTTATTTGTTTTGTATTAATTACTTATTTATTAATTTGTTATTATTATTAAGTAAATTATTTAGTTATTATTTTGTTATTATTAATTAAATTATATATTTGTTTTATGTGTTTTAAATTATTAATTGTGTTATTTTATATGTAGTTAAGTAATTATTTTAAAGTTGTAATTTATATTTGCAGGACTTTGAAAACTTAGGTAATAACATAGATTATTCTCATAGATTTGTTACGGATAGAGAATTTGATTCCGTAAATGAATTACATAGATGGGCTGATGAGATAGCAATAGAAATTGGTTTTAAATTCGCACGTACTTCTTATAAACGTAAGGAAGGACGCACAAGAGTTAGTGTATACTTACGGTGTCATAGACATGGTAGACTTAGGGGTGATGTGAGTAGCCTAGATAATGCTGCTAGACCCGGTTCTAGAAGTAGTGCGTGTGGGTGCAAATTTATGATTGTAGGAACTAGCCGTAATCCAGAAGAAAGACCTTGGACGATAAGAGTCTGTCCAGGCGAAAAAGGCAGACATAACCACCAGTTTTTTGTATATAGAGAAGGTCAAGTAAGAACAACTAGGATGAACGTAGATATTAGAACAACTAGGATGAAACTGTTTAAAAATTCAGATACATCAATACGCCCCATCCTTAAAAGCTTGCCATTCGGCAAATAATTCCCTAAGATCATCCAAAATCCCCTCAACATTACTCTATCTCGGTCGCCATTTGCTCCACGGGTCCCATCCTTAACAATGGTATGGCCGGACCGGAAATTCGTTTGCAAACTACAAATCAAACGAAATCATAACTATTAGACAACCAAATATATTAATGTAAACAGATTTGAAAATTTACTTGCACTTACGTAATCCGATTTGCTATCCGCTGAAGCAAAGCCACGGGGGGGTCCGTCACCAGGGATGACACATGCATGGGTCCCACGATCTAAACCGTCGATGTACTCGGGAACAACCTCGATGGAAAATCCATGAGAGCGACTCTTGATCACCAACTCGGGCACAATAAGGGAACCTACTCCATGTCACGAGTAAGAACTAGTACCAAGGGCGTGAGTAGACCCCTTAGGTGGTGAGCCTCGGAGGGTACCAAAGGAGGGGCGGGAATAGGTGGGCGTAACAACGTCATTTCGCTCGGGCAAAGTACACCTCGGCGATATCAAAAGCGGTGATGTGGCCGATGAGCGCATGCGTGGGTGCTCACTTAGTAAAACCACGGAGAATTATTATCACGAGTCCACTCTCCCGCTAACAAAAACAACATAAACAACATAATATAAAACTACAATAACCAATGAAAATATGTGTGAGGATATTTACAAACACTGTGTCTCCGAACATGGAGTCCAGTATACTCCTACAATCTCTCGGCCTGTTAAGCTCTCGGGTCGGCTTCATCGGAGACCACATCTCTGCCCTAGTCTTGTTACGCACATCAGCTAGTCGAGGATGCGGACGAAAACGCGGGAAGTACTCGTAAATCCATGTCCTAGCATGTTAGACATCCGTATAGTCGCGGTACCGGCGCAATACCAATGCTAGATGAGAAACGCAAGCGTCCGGCACCCTGAGATCTCATCCGATCGGATAGCGCAATAATAGGGTGCGGTCGCATCCCAATTCTGGACTTATCGACCACCACTGTCGAGCCCACAATAGCCATGTAGTAGGCAGTACTCTGCGTCTCAAGGCGAAGCGGTGCTACGGTAACATGTCACTAACGTTAATGCTACCGTCTTTAAAATACCCTTTCTCGAAGCTCGGCCAGGCTCCCAAACAAACCGGCGGGCCATCTTCCACTCCCATGGCCGGGATCGTGAGGCAAAGCACCATTCGGACAAGACCTAAAATCGTTGCACATGCGTGCAACATAATAGTCATCTGCCCAAGGCATGTGGAAGGTGTTAGTATCGTCGCCACCTCTCCAACGGTAGATATCGAGCACGTCAATGCGGTGCATAATGTATGGCGGGAGCTAGGGAACTTCGCAGCAAAACACGTACGCTCATCGGACATGTCCTGCGATCGATGATGCATCACGATCCTCTTCCTAAGCGAGCACTCAAAGCGAGGGTGCGCTCTAATCCCTCATAAATAACCCTGCAAAGTGCCCCGTAGTGGGTATCAAAGCGGTATCGATCGGGCCCCGGTCGCGGTGATGTGATAATCCGATCCGCTAGGATGCTGCGGGCCTCGCCGTGGAGTCGCATCCTCCACTGGCTGCCTCGGCGATCGGTGCCAGAGTAGCTTTACGCTTAAGCGGACCTGCCCCATGTAAAGCCCAATCAGCGGCTCCAGCCATCTCCTCACCTAAAGACTCGTACTCGGTATCATCATCCCCTGAGCCAAACGTATCACTACACAAGCTCGTCTGATGCTCAAATCGAGTACGCACTTGTTCCAACGTATTCGAACGAGCGGCCTGACTATATCTGGCCGCCTCTTCCTGCCTAGCTCTCCTAGCAGAACCCGTTACCCCTCTCTCATGGGGTCCCCTAAGTAAAAGTTAAGAACTAAAAAACATAACTACAAAATTTAAAAGAATAATAATAATCACAAAAAACACAAATTAAAATAATCAATAATAATAAAATATTAACAACAATTATTAATAATAATAAATAAATAAAAATAAAAAAAAATATAAAAAAAAGGAAAACCCACTCGCACAAACCAGGTCATTTGACCATGGTTTCACACGCACACTTTACATCTGGGCACCATGGCACCCACGCACAAAACAGGTCTGGGCACCATGGTTCACACGCACGTTTTGTGCGTGTGAACCATGAGTGCCGACTCATTTGTGCGTGATCATGTTCATGTAAAGTATGCGTAACCTTTCATTTTTTATTTTTAATTTAAAATTGAGGGTGGCGTTAAAATGATGAAAAGGGTGGCGTTTTATATGAATTGGGAATGAACAAGACTTTCTTCTTTTGACACAAAGATGACAAGCACCTCTGATTAATCAAAGATAAGTGAATAGTTTGGAATTCTTTACACGAGTGGGAGTAGTTGTGTATAGGTGGCAAAAGGTTAGCTCAATATTATCCATTTTTTAAGCCGATAAGTTTAGTGACGCAGCAAATAATTGGAGAGAGAACGGACAAAACAATTATTTTCAACATAAGTATCACACTTTATACGACTAGTCGGAGCTACTAGGTTATGCACGCAATCCCTTAAATTATACTATTAAAATTAAGATTGATAATTTTTTTACGTTTTTATTGTGTACAATACAAATAATAAGTTATAAGTCCAAAACCACAATGTAGAACTCACAGATTCGCCATATTTTATTAAATCATGTTCATATAGGTGGATTTTAATTAGGTAGGGTTTAATCGAGTTATTTAATCAAATTAATATTTAACTGGTCTAATTTAGCTAATGTATACTATTGATTTGTGAGTTTTTGTGATCATTATCCATGGATTCTGGACTTCTGAAAGCCCGATCCATTAACAAAAATGGTGAAACTTTGAAATAAGTAAGATTAACAACTACTCTTGTGAGAGACCGTCTCTTAAAGAGACGACCTCAAAACAAGAAGCCCATATTCTTATTTTCTCTTAAATTTGTGTAAATTGGGTTATTTAGCCCCTATTTCTAATGCGTCTCTTGGAGAGACCGTCTCTCACAACAATTTGTGTAAGATTATTTATCAAAAAAAGCACCAAATATTATCAAAATTAACTTTATTTCAAATATAAGCGTCTAATTCCCAAACCTGAGGAATAGGGCTGTTCACACTTACTAATTGCGAATCAGATTGTTTTTTTTAAAAGCCAAAGTTGTTCGTACTTAGTAACTGAGAACAGGTAATGCTGACTTTTTTGACCTTGATGTCACTTCCTTCTTCTCCATTTTTCCCAAAGTCAAAAAAAGTCAAAGAGCTTTTGCACTTACTAAGTGCGAACAACATTTTAATCCTGTTTGACCTGTTAGCACTTAGTAAATGGGAATAACTTATAATCTATATGTACCTTCAACAACTAATAATTTTTCTGTTTTGACATGTCGATAACTTCCCTGGCCATATTTATATATATATATATATATATATATATATATATATATATATATATATATATATATATATATTTAAGCTTTAACATGTAACCTTGTTTTATCAAAGTCTTAATATTCTAAACGGAAGAACATTAATAAATTGAGGTAATAATTGAAAATTATAATCTTGATCACGTCCATGTTTTGAAGTAATTTTTTAGCAAAATATTTAAGCTTTACCTTGTTTTATCAAAGTCTCTTATGTTTTCTATAATTAAGTACGATCATTTTATTTTACAAGAAAAGTGTTGGCAAAAACGCTATATTCACATGAATGGTGTCAAAGAGTAACTCACATTTTATATATAATGGATATACTTATTTAATTTTAAATATTTTAATTAAATATAATTAAAAAATTTTAAAAACTATATTAATAAAATTTACGTTAATACAAATCAAATAAATTCTCAAATGAATATCCAAATACAGAGGCTTCTTTAAACACATAATACAATATGATAAAAGAACGAGAAATTTAAAATGACGTATTCATGGAGCTTTATCATAATACAAAAGGAAAGTTATTAGTTATAGTTTCAATCAATTAGCAAGATTGTTGAGCAAAGAAGTGTTGAATGCTAATTTTTAAATTATACCCCTCCGTTTTCATATGTTCTTCTCACTTTCTCCATTTGGAAATTTTTAAAAGTTCTTCCCATTTAGAATCTTTCTAATTTGGGAACCAGTAAAATAGAAGAAAATTATTACACTTACACTCTAATCTATAGAAATTAATTTACATTTTAATTCCCAATGCATTTACTTTACATGCACCCAATGAAATTCAATGATATTATTACACTTATACTTTAATCAATAGAATCTTTATTTTTTATATTATTTTACTCAACTCTCATAGTATCTATTGTCTAATTATAATTTATCTTGATTTCTTCCCATATTCCAAACGGGAAGAACAAATGAAAACGAAGGGAGTATCAATCGGTGTTCATCAAACAATGAGTTCATTACCAAAAACAAATTACATTACAAGCATGATCTTGTATTTTGCATCATTATATCAATTTGTGTTCATTAAGTAGTATACTTATTTGTATCCTTATGTATAACTCTTTAAGTCAAAGTTTTTTAGTGTAATGTTATGATACGATTATTGAATAATTTGCATTATAGCCTTATTTTGAAGGCTTTTGTGAATTACGGGTTCAAAGTTTATTTTTTGCAAATTACATGATCCACAGTGTCAATGCCTACCTCATTAAGGTCAAGTGACCATTGACCAACCTAAATGACCTTTGAGACTTTGACCAACCTAAATGACTCTTGACCATTCCTAATCAACTTTGACTTTTGTTGACCATTCTTAATGACCTTTGACTTTCCTAATTACCAATAGCATACTTGTATTTAAGCATTTTAACGTCGTTTTTTACCCATCATAATGATATTTTTTCAAAAAATGGATGTCACGATTTTCCTTATAGGATATACCTTTCAGAAATCTGGTTAAAATAAGTACATATTCGCTTATTTTTTGGCACGTAGACCAAAAAAGAAAGTAAACGTCGTTTTTACGCTACATAACGATGTTATTTTTTTATAAAACGGATGTTGCAATTTCCCGTACTGGATAACTTTCTAATACTTATTCGTCTATTTTTCTGAACATAGACAAAAAAGATATTTGAGGTCATTTTTACCCATCATAATGATATTTTTTCTAAAAAACGAACATCACGGTTATCCTTATGGGTGACTCTTTCGAAAACCTTTATGCCAGAAATTAGGCGAATAAGTACTTGCTTTGACCGCATTTTCGAAAGAGTTACCCCATAAGGATAATTGCGATGTCCGTTTTTTGAAAAAATATATTATTATGAGTAAAAATAATGTTAAATATATTTTTCGATCTATAAGTAGAAAAATAGGCGAATAAGTAATTGTTTCGACCAGACTTTCAAAAGAGTTACCCCATAAGGCTAGCGATGTCCTTTTTTTGAATAAATATCGTATTATGGGTAAAATCAACGTTGAATATCTTTTTCGGTCTACGTGCTAAAAAATAAGCATATAGTACTTATTTCGACCATATTTCTGAAAGAGATATCCATTATATGATAAGAGAAATCGTGACATCCGTTTTTGAAAAATATCGTTATGATGGATTAAAACGACGTTATAGTGCTAAGCACATGATTACCATTGGTAAGTAGAAAACTCAAAGATGATTAGAAATGGTCAACAAAAGTCAAAGGATATTATCAATGGTCAATAGCCTGGTCAAAGGTCAATTGGGTTGGTCAATGGTCACTTGGCCTTATGATGTAGACTTTGATATCTTAAAGATTGCGATTCGCAAAAATAAAACTTTGAGGCTATAAGTCGCAAAAAGCTTAAATTTAAAGGTTGTAATTCACAAAATACTCAACTATTTTAAATTTTATCAAAAACAATCGTGTTTAGCACGTAAATCTATGAATATATTATAACGTTGTTAAAAAAACTATAATATATATTATCATATGGAGTATTAATTAACTTTTAAAGTCATAAAATCCAACACTTAATAATTTCTCATCATATCATATAAGATTATAAGAAGCATACATATGACACCAACATTCCACACAATTATGACACCACAAAGAACACAGAACACCGTCTAATTTCTAATTCCATGGTTTACGACCACAAACATCCAAAGCGACGTCAGTGATCTGTACAGTGGAGTTATATATGACACCAACCTTCCAATTTGCAGGCAACACTCCTTCATTGGTGTACAAGTATTGAGCATTGAAGCCTGACCTTATGATGAACCTGAACGTCAGATTCCCGGTTGGAGCACTGTCTGTCTCCCAAACTGCACCATACTTTCGGCTTAACAAACCCCACACGCTTCCATCATCCTACTTGCAACATTTATTTACCCATCAGTAGTTGCAAAAATCTTGCTTTGTAACTCACTCGGGGACGGATCAAGAAAAAAAAAATTTATATCAATTTAAGTAAAAAATGCCTACAGAGTTTTGATATATATATGTAAATCTTTGATTTTATTTTAGATATAAGTGATATCAACTAACCTTAATGACATCAATCTGGATCAGTTATTGTTACTTGCTATATTTTTGCAAGTGTTGAGGAAATGACAAAGGTTTTTTTGACAATTTGACCGTACTATTAATCAAAAGAATAAGGCCACTATCATCATATTATAGCGAATGTATGAAGGGTAGGAAGACGGCTACAACTAACGAGACTTTCGACTTGAGTAAGAATAAGGCATCCAACATGACAATAACATGTTAAATTTACCTAAACTTATATATTGTTAATGTCAGAATATAATCGGGAAAACATGAAGTGCATATAATTTATAAGTTAAGTAGATATCATTTTAAAATCATATGACGATTAAAAGAAGGGTTCAAATGACTTAAAAATAAAGCAATGAAGCTTACCCCAGATACATCAACTCCTAAGATTGAGGTTTGGCCACCTTGGTAGAGGACTTTGATGGCTAAATAGTTTGGAGGTTTGCTGAATTCTTCCACTCGAATACCCAAGTTTTCATGTTTGTAAACACAGGGTACCCTGATACAACATTCATTATGTGTCAATTTTCTTTTGTATTCTTCCCTTTTTATTTTTTTTTATTACTATTATTTTTGGGTTTTTGGCTTGAATATGTTCAAATAATTACGTTTGTATGTTTGTATGTAAACTGATATTATAATGTTTGTATGTTAACTGACAATATAAGGTTATCTCAAAAAAAAAAAAAAAAACTGACAATATAAGGTACAAAGGACTTTTTCAATTTTGTAATCAAATGTTAGGAATTGTTATGTATTTGGGCCATTGTGTCTTATAATTTGGGCTAGCTTTGTACTAGGGTTTTCTAAATACTGTTGTATATATACCTTGTATATATTGAACATGTTCTCTCTTGATAGACCGTCTATAGTATATATGTCTATTATAAAAGTCCAACCCACATTCTCAATAATTAAAAAAATGAAAAAAAAAATCTAAAAACTGACGCGCGCGGTTGAGTTTTCGAGTTGGTGTTATAACCTATTAAAACTGGTGTTATAACCTATTGAAGTTGGTGTTATAACCTATTAAAGTTGGTATTATAACCAATTAAATTTGGTATTTGGAGTTGGCCGGTGTTATAACCAATTAAAGTTGGTATTATATCTATTTTAAGATACGAACTCTAACAGGTTATAATACTAACTTCAATTCGTTATAACACTAACTCCAAATAGGATTACACAACACATAGTTTTTTTAAAGTTCTTTTTCCAAGTAATAATGGGTCGACCCATATGAGACGCGTCCCTTATAAAGACGGTCTTAAGTAAGAATTTGTGTATATTGAATAACACTTTCAAAGGGTTAAGTTTCCCTATATGAAATAAATAGTTTTTTAAAGAATACTACTTAAATTTAATTTATTATTAATAACATTAATTTATTTTTCTTTTTTCCAATGAGATGTAACGTCAAATGTCACATTTATTTGTTATTTTTATTGGTATTACCATGTACTCCCTCATGTTCATAGAGAATGAGACATTTTCTTATAGGGTCAATTCACTAAAAATGTTTCATTTCTATTTTTGTCATTCTTTTTTACCATTCTACCCCTATTACAACAACTCAACTACACATAAATATTAATATCTTTATGGAAAAGAGACTTGTCCACTCACTTTTAAATGGTCCCCCCACTCATTGGTTTTGGTGCAAAATCCAAATGTCTCATTCTCTGTGAATAGGAGGGAGTAATTTATACTTGTTTTCACTTTATTATATAATATATATTCTACATATTAATTATATATATTTATATGAAAATGATGCTATATTAGAGATCAAACATCGTATTTCAATCTCTAATATCACTAAGATCGAACGTATGAAGTCTTGTGACAAACAAATTACACTATCAATGAAAACAATGTTTGTAGGAGATAATAATGCAATAAAATGACACAAAGATTTAACGAAATTCACCCAATTAAGGCTACATCCTCCGGTGTGTAGTATCTCTTATATTATCAAAGGAGTTCAAAATACTCTCAAATTTGGAGAATTACAACAGAGAAGAGACTAGACTTGTGTTTAAGCTTGGGGTAATTTTGTGGATGTGTTACAAGGGCATGAGACCTCTATTTATAAAGATGATTACATTAATGAGTATTGCATATTTAATACAATGGATTAACTCCATAATAAATAGCTCTAAAGAACACCAAGAGCCAAAAAAATCGAATCCAATGCTCCATCAAGACAATGCTTCATTACTTGGATGTCTCGTATAAGAATTTTCACCCTTTAGTCTTTTCATTAACTATCATTCATCATGCCATAATTCTTATATGTTTAAATCACTCCTTAATTCCTCCATAACTTCATGAATTAATTATAGCACTTAAACACTATCATTAATCACGCATTAAGTTACATACTTAACTCACCCATTTAATCCACTCATAGGATTCCCTCTCTATGCTCACATAATGCATAAAATTTATTTGGTGCACTCAAGTCATGAGTTACACTAACATTGTATAATATGTAAATGTTATATTAGTTGCATAAGTATTATGTTAATCATACAATCATACAATATCATCATATCATATAAAAATGTTAAAAAATTACAAGTGTCATCTCCTAAGGAGACATGACAAATGTAATTATTTTAGTGGATGATAGTTTTTTTTTTTTTTTGAATATTAGTGGATGATAGTTGATTACATGATAATATTGACCTAATTTAGAATTTGATTATTTTTAAAATTTGATTATAGTTTGTTATAGCAATTCTATTTAACTAACCTAAAATTTGTTATATTTAATTGAATGAGAAAGTGATGTATTCAATGAATAATTTTAAAAAATCAGTATTAAATTTTTGTTTTTAAAAACTCATGTATTCGATAGATTTAATCACAATAATATACACTTGCATTATTCTTTGAAATTATATTGTTATATATTTCATAGTCATGAAATCGTGCATTGTACGAGTTTTTATACTAATATTTTATAGGAAAAATTGACATTAATAATCCAACCTTTCACTCATCCGCTATGAATAATCTACCTTTTGATTATTTTCTAATAATTCAACCTTTGTGATAAATTTGCCTACAACATACCTTATTACTAATAATGGGTAATAATAGGGTATGTTGCTAGCAAACTAAAATAAAGGTTGGATTATTAACAACGAACTAAGGGCAAACGTTGGATTATTAGCTAATAATCAAAAGGTTGGATTATTCACAAACGGATGAACAAAATAGATTGTTAATATCAATTTTTCCTATTTTATAATAGCATATAATTATATATACGTGAATATCCATGTGATATATAAATTCCACGTGGTAACTCTGAGGTATTGGGTTTTCCACGTGGTTATCAAAGCTTTTTTAAAATCCACGCGGTAACTTTGACGTTTACTCAATTAAACCTCCGTGACCTTTTTACCAATAAAACGTACGTAAACTGTCTATTATAGTAGGATGCTTTGGTTCCGAGATTGAATACATCGAAACACACTCAAAAGCTTACATTTTCCCTATTTCCTTAACCTTAATGTGTGATATTTGGGGTGCGTTTCGATGAATTTTTGTTTTTAATTTGGGGAATAAGGTTTAGGAATTAGGAATTAAAAAATTAGAGAAATTAGAGAATTGGGTTTAAGAAAATAGGAAAAATGTAATCTTTGAAGTGTGTTTCAATGTATACAATTTTAGAACCAAGATATCTTTACTAACACATGATTTCCAAACTTTTGATACGTAAAAAATGTCATAGAGGTTTGATCGGGTAAACCTCAGGTTTACAACATGAATTTTAAAAAAGCTTTGATGGTAATATAAAAACTCAATACCTTAGGGTTACCACGTGAAATTTCCCCAAATTTTTTATATATAATTTCTAACCTTTCAATTAATTTTATATAAATTAACACATTAATTCATGTATGTATTGAATAAGTTTGGCAAAGACTTTAGCTTCACCTTTTATATTCGACGTCGGCAACGCCAAGGTGTAAGAGTTGTTTGTCCATGCCAGGCAAGGCCATGGCTCGAAAAGCTCTATTACTTAGCACAAAATCTGTGGTGCTGTTCTGATCATCAGTTTGGCTATCAGTCACTACAAAAGTCGTTCCTGTTCCTTTGCAAACACCACTTTTATTGCATCTTATCTGCTCAAAACAATAAATCATATCACCAAATGTAAACTGTGACTCACAATTTCTGACTAGTCAAGTCTTCGTAGCTCATAAGCATATAGTCCATGTCCATACGTTCAGGAATGTTTAGGGAATTTAGAAAAATAAATTTTTTTTGATATATAATTAATTTATAATGAATTGAATAATTTGCGAATCATAGCATTAATGTTTATTTTTTGCGAATTACGGCCACAAAAGTCTAATTTTGCAGGTCCATGCCAAAACACAAAATTCTGACTATTTTGGTGGTCGGATTTTAGGTTAAGTGGTCAATGTTTTATGTTTTTGGCCTCAACTTGCAAACATTGATTCTTGGTGGCTGTAATTCGAAAATAAATAAATATTGAGATTGTAATTTGCAAAAGTGCTAAATTTTAAGCCTATAATTAGCAAATTATCCGATTGATAATAAAATTAATGAAAGAAAAGTGAGGACAATTAATATGAAAAGAATATTAAAAAAATTAAGTGGAAAAAATATGAGACTACAACTCAATTCGTCGAATTTTTATTTAATGGCTGCACCTTTTAATTACGCCTAAGCCATAATTTCAAAAGATGGAGCAAATAATCAAATTTAACTAAAAAAAAAGTGATGAGGGGAAGATACCTGAAAGCAAGAACCACAACCTTCACCATCTTTGTAAATAGAAGGAACAGCGGCAGCAATATGTCCAGCATACAAGTTTAGAGCTATAGGACCATACCCACATGCTCCATCTGCATCACAATGAGTTGTTTCAACATTTTATATACCTTCTTTTTTTAAACTTTTGCACAAAAAATCACGTGTGTTTATAATAAATCGCTACAACAAAATTAACTTTTCGCAATAAAAAAGTTAATGACAATAAAAAGATTGTCACTGATTTATATATTTAGCGTAATAATTATTGAATTTTATTTTACATTCCACAAAGTGATTTAGTATTGATACTTTATTTGGTCTTTAGTGACATATATAATTGTTACTATTGTCACTAGATCGTATGTCGTAAAAAGTTTTAGTATAATTTTTAATTATTCAGTTAAAGGGTCTATAATTATAAATATCACTAAATTCACCTAATCAGATTTCAATACAAATCATAACACTCTAGACTACCTGTGATTTGTCTTAGTAAAATGGAATCCATGGCTACAACCATGTAAGAATCAGTAATAGTATTTATTGGTGAAGATACTGACCCTTTAAAGTAAGACAAATATCCATCAATTTATTCTCTCTTGATAGTCTCTCTCAACTATCAAATTATCAGATGCAAAATAGAGGTTTTTAGGGATTTAAGAATATCAGGAATTGAGAATTTTGGGGTACTGTCTGTTTCTCCTTGTTGTAAACTCGTGTCTTCATCAACTAAACCAATGAACTTTCAGCTCCCTTTAACACCTTTGGCTTTCTCTCCGTATCCTCAACTTCACAGGGGTATCACTGCATCTGTTTCAAGTGATTCAAATCAATATTGAGTCACCAAATGAGGTGCTCGATGTAAAGCCAGATACTACCAGTGGAGGTGGCGATGATGGAATAAAAATTCCTCCTTCATTACTTAAGAAATACCCATCAATCCATGAAAAATATACCTATTAAAGAAAGGATTTTAATAGTGGTGATGGTGGGAAGGTGATGTTGGAGGTAAGAGAATGGTGGTGATTGGGGAAAGTTAGAGAGAGGTTGGGGAAGAAGGGTTTAATTGAGGGTAATTGAGTAATTAGTTAAGAAAATGAAAATAATGGAAAGCCAAAGGTCACTTACCTTAGTCAACAGTTATTTAGGGAGTCATCTGGTAAAGTGGCTGTTTCGATATCATGTTTGGTTATTTGAAGGCTGTTGTTTGTAAAAACTTCGAGGCTGTTTCTTCCAAAATGACAAAACTTCAAGGTTGTAGTTGGTAATTGATCCTAACAAATTTTATAAAAACAAATAAACGTCCAACAATAATTTTATATCCAAATGTTCATTATAACTTTTCTTCTTTAGTTTTTACTGTTCTTTTGCTCAGATTGATCCAAGTCTCAAATGCATCAAGTATTTGTGGGTAGCTATAGTAATATCAAGAGAGCAGTTTTTACTTTTTTCATCGTAAATTGAAGATACTTTCAAATATTCTTCAATCCCTTAAAAAAAAATATTCCAACAATTGTTTTAGCTCAGATTGAGGTTTGGAAATTCCAAACCAAAAACAAAGTAGCTAGTGTTAAACCTAGCCTACATAAGCACTACTTTGGGAAATTTTTTTCAATGAGCACCTAGGAATTTTTTTCTTTCTTAACACTATATAGGCAAATCATTCACTAAAAATATATTATGTTATAATGAATGAAGAAAATAATTAGGCATATTTAAATAGAGAAAAAAGTTACATGAAAGAGCTTCAGAGTTGCGAAAGAACGTAGCTTTAGCTTGGACACATTGATTACAATTAGCAGCATTAACAGATGAAAACAAAAGGAAGAAGAAGAAGAAGAAGAAGCATAGATAAACAGCCATTTTCTTTGAGATTTTAGTTGATTTCAACTGAATATGGGTCTATCAGATAATTGTTATGCTTGCAATTTATAGAAACAAACTAATAGAATGAAATTAAATATATAGTATTTTGACGGATTTTGCGCTTTAATTAAATTGATTTTAATTACTTTCTTTAGATTCTAAAGTTTACTACATATTTTTACTCCACCAGTATGTATTATAATATATACTGGTAGAGTAAAAATATAAATATATACAATAAATTTTTAAAGTCTAAATAATATATACATGGTAGAGTAAACATATACAATAATAAAATTTTAAAGTCTAAAGAAAGTAATTATATTATAATGAAATAAACTAATGTAAATAAAATATACATTCCATGCATAATCCGTCTAATTTAATATGCCACGGTTCTATATATTTTTAGCCTTAGCACTCTCTCTTTTTGTAATTTTTATTCACACATATACTTAATGTTTCATCTTCTAATCCACACGTTTTAAAATATAACTTTTTATTACTTTATAAATTTTTTAATTTCATTCTAATTCCATTTGCATGTACTTGATAATATTTATTTGGGATAAAAGGAATAGTAATTTAGATTTCTAAGAAAATATATTACTTTTATTTTGAGTCGTCACGGGCATTTAACTTTTCCTTAAATTGCTTACTTAATAGGATATTAAATTTCTAAGTTTTGAATTTAAATTTCATCAACTCCTCTTTTAATGTGAAATCAATAACGCCATGAAATATAAGAACAAGAATAAGAATAAGAGAGAACTTTATTTATTATAGGATAGTTTGAGGGAAGGGGTATCTAGAATTAGGTGAGAATCGAAACTAGATATTTTCTTAAAAATAGTATATGCTAATCAATTAAGGTAAAATCAGACAGAATAAGATAGACTTAAAGTTATCTCTTAAGCATTATGTAGGTAAGTGTTGAAAATAAGAAGGAAATGATGTATTCTGCACCCACTACAATACAACATAATTTCTGTGGGATATATTTAATGACATTTAGATTAAATGTTATTACTTTAAATTTCTAATAATGCTATAAATAGTGGATTTAGTGAAAATTATTAGACCAACATAATAAACAATTATACTAAAGTCTTTCTCGACATAGGTTCTAACTAGTGACATCTCTCATAAATGCCACTATAGAGTATAGTAATAATTACATGTGTTATTAAACGGCCAAATAAAGGGTCATCATTTCTTTATAGTGAAACTCAAAATAAAAACAATTAACATTACACCAAAAATATAAATCAACGTTATTTTTTTAATGTCACTAAATTTTATGTCGCGAAAAGTTATTTTTATTGTAGTGACCGTACCTTTGATTTAAATAAGATAAAAAATTTAAGATCAATATAAAATTAGAAAAACTTAAATAGTAAAGAACACTATTTACTGTTATCGTTCTCGATGATCATTGTAGCTGTTTTTGTATGGGACTGTTATCGTTCATATAGGCTAGACGTTGCTATATTTTGAGGTGCCGCCTCTTTGCTAGCGTATGCCAAGGGATTGCTTGGCCCTTTAGAGCTTCGGTTGGGAGGTGGCTCCTAAGTATCTTGAACAAGGATGTAAAGCTTTGGCTTTTTCTTAGCACTTTATAAAATTTACTTTGCCAAAAAAAATCACTATTTATAAAAAGGATTTTTTTAAATTTGTAACTTAATACCTCTTTCATTATACATAGTGACCAGAAAAAATCAATCTTATTATTGTTATTTTAAAGAGGCTTCTTATTAATTTGATTACCACCTCTCATTCAAATTTGAATATATATTTAGCGTGAAGTATGCTGATGACATACGTTGCATCCACCCTTTTAGCCTAAATGACAACTCTCTTTTAATAGCATATACTATTAATATATAACAATTTTACGGCCCGTTTGGTTAGTGATACTAAATGGTGGTAATAGTAATGATTTGTAGTGTAAAATTTCATCAAAAGTTACATGTCATTTCCATGGTAGTGAAACTTTAATCATAAAAAAGTTTTTTTTGGTTACAAATTTCCATTACCACCTAATACCACCTCTCCCCATGGTAATGCATTGGAATGAATTTTATGAAAAAAATGAAATGATTGAAGTTGGATAAGCATGGTCTTCAAGGTAGCAAAGAGATTTATCAACTAAAATTACACTAATTTTTCATTTTCATCACCGCCGTTTCTCAAGTATGAAGCTGAGCTTCTTATAGTAAGACATTAATTATGAAGGGAATGGAATACAGATCATTGAGTTTCAAATATGGGATTATGGTTTATTTTAATTGTTTAGTACTTTCTTTATTTAAGAAGATCCTATGCAAGTGCGCAAATCAGGAACATTAATTGACTGTAAATATGACCAATTTAATCATCAAAAGCTAGCATTGCTTAAACAAACTTTATAATTTGTACACACTCATGACAACAACGTACAGCTCATAAGCCTAGAACTAAGGAAGATACTCTTTACACTAGGATTATGAGTACTTTTTTGGAAGATTTTTATTAAACCTCGTTATTTTTAATTTTTTTTTAGGAATAAAGGTGAGGAATATTTTTAGGAGAAGAAAGAGAAAAGTTAGGATACTTAAATTATCAGAGAAAACATACATAAGAAAGGTTTTCTCTTTTTCATTCATTTAATAGAAATGGAGGCAATATATATTCCTTATCTTGTTTAGTTTTTAATTAATCAATTAGTTACATTCACATTATTCAAAAGTTAATACTTCCTCTTACTCAGCCTAAATGTTCCATTTAGTTTTTCACATTTGTCAAGACAACATTTTAACCCTTAATATCTCAAAATGTTCTTAATTAAAAATTATGAAAATTTGATATTAATAATTTTTGTATTGGGACGAATCAAATAAGATCTCACGTGACTATATTTTAATTTATAGATTAAGTGTAAAACACAAATTAAGAGTGATGAGTGAATAGTGCCAAAAAAAGTCCTATTTAGGCTGAATAGGAGGTAGTATAAATTAGAGAAATTTATTTCTTAAGTTATATTTTGTTACTTCATATTGATTATTTTGTCTCATTCATATAATTGCATTTTGTGATAGGTATTATATTTCATATTATTTTATAACTATTAGAAGGTCAAATTTCGCTGTAGCTGTAATATTTTTCTTGTTCTTTATTGCTTTTTATTTCCTATATGCATTGCTAATTTCATTGGTAGAGTAAATTGTCTCATCAAGCAACTTCAAAACTTCGTTCTTAGTGATATTAAAGGTAAAATTTCATACTTTAGGCTCTAATCTAGTGATCATTTCATATCTCATTAAAAAAAAGTCATTAAATATAGCAATGAATAAAATATAAATCGATTCAGTTTCTCTTTTTTCCACCTTAATTTTCCTGTACTATGATGTTCTTGTCATTAGCACACAATAATCTTCGAATAACACAACATATATTACTTAAAAAAGCTCAACCAAAAAAAAAAAACGTTACTGTTAAGAGTATATAACATATCGTGAGGCTTCAACCATCAGCTTAAATTTTTGGTTGAGTTGATTAAGCTATGATACCATGTCAAACAACCAATTCAACCAAAAGCTTAAACTAATAGTTGAAATTTCATGATATATTATCTATTATAACAATTTCAATTATGATATGTCATATGCTATTAGAGTATATGACATATCGTGAAGCTTCAACCATCAGCTTAAGCTGATGGTTGAAACTCGTTGATATTTTATCTATTATAACAATCACAATTCCTCATTTCCATGGTTTACAAGGCTCACAACCATTTATAAGAACATCACTAATTTGGACAGTAGAGTTATATATGACACCAGGCTTCCAGTTAGCTGGCAAGACTCCTTCATTGGTGTAGAAGTACCGAGCATCGAAGCCCGAGCCAATGACAAACCTGAATGTCAGATTTCCGGTTGGAGCTCTATCTGTTTCCCACATTGCGCCGTATTTTCGGCTCAAGAAGGCTATGTGATGTGGCTGATCAACCTGTATGCAAGATATGGCCAAACCACAAATGAAAAATTAGTTAGAGTTTGTCCTTATGAGTTTGCTACCAATGAATTTGACGCAAATATTATAGCGTAGTTTGATTGTTGATAAGGATGATAAAAAATCAAATTTTGTTGATGTTATTGATGAAAAGAAAAAGAAATATGTGAATAATCATTAAAAATTTAGGTGAAATTATTTTTATAAAAAAAAATAAAATCTAGCAAATTTTAGAGAATAAGAAATATGACTTGAGTGCTTTATTTGTTTTGCAAGTTTCTGTTATTGTTTTTTGAAATGAAATGATTGTATTTTTAATTAGTTTATTAATAATATCAAGGATTAATTTAAAAGTTGAAAGCATTGATAATTAATTAACAACAAAATTGCTATTTCGCCTTAGTAATTGAACGAGAACTAAGGATGTTCTAGTTATATTCTTTTACTATATCATGATTTATTTGATATGCGTATTTTTGATAGTATTTGAGCTCTGCCTTAGTTTTTCGATGGAGTTGGTTCTTGACATGATATAAAGTTAATAATTAGCGTAAGATATAAAGATATAATGTGATGCATCTATACTTCTATCCCAAACAATAAAAATTGTGCATGTTATAGGTTTGGAGCACATATTTAAGTGTGTATATATAAGTGAAAAGTCATTTGTTGGAGTCATAAAAGTATAGCAAGAAAAACTTTGCATATATTACTAACAAGGGCATTGCTCATGTCCTCATCCCCAATTTCCTTTAAGCAGTTTACCGTAAAACTATCTTAAGTTGTGTTCGAGAATAAGAAATTTATTTTAAGTTATTGATTTCATTACAAAATTATAAATAAAGAGTTTGAAAATGTAAAAGTTTCACTATTTTTAATTATTAAATTTAAATACTTTCAAACGTAAAAATGAATTCACGTTTGTATTTTTTTTAAAACTTTCAAATACAAAATTCAAGTTAATTAAAGATTTCTCTAGACTATGAATTGACAAAGATATAAAGTAAAGAATATATGCAACTTACCGGACCTAATACTTCACCACCAAAGATTAATGTTTGACCGCCTTGGTAGAGGACCTTGATTGCCAAATAGTTAGGAGGTTTGCTGAATTCTTCTACTCGTATAGCCAAGTTTTGACCCTTGTAAACACAAGGAACCCTGTTTGCACATTTGTTTTCTTAATCTTAGTATACTATATATGATTAATCAATATACTCTAACGGCCCGTTTGATAGGTGGTAATGGGAATGAAAAACTAGTGTAATTTTGGTTGAAAAATCTTTTGGCTAGCTTGATGGACATGCTTGTCCAACTTTGATTATCTCATTTTCTTCATGAAATTCATTCCAAGGCATCACCATTGGAAGAGGAAGTATTAGATGGTAATGGAAATTTCTAAACAAAAAAACATTTTTGTGATTAAAGTTTCATTACCATGGGAATGACATATAACTTTTTATGAAATTTTTCACTATAAATTATGGACATTACCACTAACCAAACGGACCGTAAGATTTTATTGAATTCGTCTCAAAGAACAAAAATTAATCTAGACTCTTATATAGATAGAGAAGAAAATACAATAAATTTAATAAAACGACGAAATTAATATAATGTATCAATTTGCCTGCATGGGCACATATTTGGGGCAGATATTTGGAGCAAATAGGGTTGACCTGATCACGTCTCTGATATTATTTTTCATTTATAAAACTAACATATTATCTTTTAATTTTTTTATTAAAAGGAGTTGATTTAGTAATGGTACATCATAGTTACCTGGTATATTCAACATCGATAACTCCAAGGTGTAGGAGATGTTTGTCCTTGCCAGGTAATGCAATGGCCCTTAAAGCTTTGGTACTTAAAACAAAATCCGTGGTCTTGTTCGTATCATTGTGGATATCGGTCACAACTATATGTGTTCCACTTGATTTACATACTGTACTATTCTTGCATTTTATCTGCTCAACACACAAAAAAAATCAGCTAATTTTAATTAATTTTCATTTTCTTCCGTTAATAAACTATGAAAAATTATTGGATCATTGGCTTATTAGTGGTTAAAATTATTTTTCGTGAACTTAAAAGTCAAAATTTTGGACAATTTATTCATTAGGATTAGAAATAACTCAGTTAATTCCTCTAACTTATGGTCTAAAATCCGCAACAATCTTTTAATTCTTAGACGAATATGAGAATAGAAATCATATCATCTATCTAGAGGTGTTCAAAATAGACCTGATAAACCGAAATTCACCCCACCTTGGCGCCGAATCCGATTTAATCCGATTACAATAATTGTTTACAATGAAGTAAAACACAATATAGACACATAACTAACCCAATTTACAACCGCCTCGAAACATCTAACCAGAAATCAACCCGATAATCCGGATGAACGCCTATATATATATATATATATATATATATATATATATATATATATATATATATATATATATATATATATATATATATATATATATATATATATATATATATATATATATAGTAGTTCAGTGAGAACGCTTATATGAGAACCGTGAGAACCAATGCCTTGATAAAAATGTGTTACTTTTTATAGAAAATGTTTACTTTGAACAAAAAATGTTACTTTTGTTTTAAAAAGTCGTTACTTTTAAGCATAAAAGTGTACTTTCGAAAAAATATTTTTTCAAAAAATAAAGAACACGTTTCTTTGAAAAGTACACATTTTAATGTAAAAAGTAACACCTTTTTCTGTTTTTTCTAAATTTTTCTTAAAAGTAACACTTTTTGCCCAATAAGTATCATAAAAATAGTAACATCTTTTAGCATAAGTAAACCTTTTAGTAAAAGTAACACTTTTTGTAATCGATTGGTTCTCACTGTTCTCATATAAGGATGTTCTCACTTGAACTTCTTCTATATATATATATATATATATATATATATATATATATATATATATATATATATATATATATATATATATATATATATATATATATATATATATATATATATATATATATATATATATATATATATATATAAGGGTGAAGTTTCAGTGAGAACGACATATGAGAGCGTGAGAACCAATCCTTGATAAAATGTGTTTTTATAGAAAATGTTTACTTTTGAACCAAAAATGTTACTTTGTTTTAAAAAAAATTGTTACTTTTAGCATAAAATGTGTTACTTTGAAAAAATATTTTTCACAAAAATAAAGTAACACGCTTTTCTTGAAAAGTAAACATTTTATGTAAAAAGTAACACCTTTTGTGTCTTTTTGATTTTTTCTTAAAGTAACACTTTTTGCTAATAAGTATCATAAAATACGATGAACACCTTTTTTCCCATAAGTAACACCTTTTAGTAAAAGTAACACTTTTTGTAAGGATTGGTTCTACGCTTCTCATTATAAGATGTTCCATAACTTCTTCTATATATATATATATATATATATATATATATATATATATATATATATATATATATATATATATATATTATATATATATATATATATATATATATATATATATATATATATATATATATATATATATTATACAAAAAATGTATGTAAACAAAATTGGATACTTTAATAGAAAGTGTATGGAAAAGTAGGATGAGTACCTGATAGCAAGCACCACAACCTTCGCCGTTGCCATAAATGGAAGGAATAGCAGCAGCAACATGTCCACCATACAAGTCCAAAGCTAGAGGACCATACCCACATGCTCCAGCTGCATTATTTCGACAAATTTAAAAGTAAGATCCACTTCATTGACAATAAATTATCCGGATTTCTTCAATTATGCCATAGCATACATAAATATTATAATAATAAAAAATCAGTTTTAAAATTTTGATGACCTAAAGGCGTCTAAATATGAATCATGTAACAAATACTATAGTAATATATACGTTACAAACTTATAATATTGCATGGTCACTAAGTGCTCATCAACAAGCAGTCGCGAAGCCACATGGGTCCCGCAGCCTATTATTGAATTCCGTTTTGCGCTTATTTTTTATGTATGGACTATTCAATTGTATATTGTTGAAGTGCCCATGTGTTATCCACATGTGAGTTGTCCCACATCGGAGACAGAGAAGAGTATGCATCACTTTATATACTCAAGGAGTAATTCCTACTATTACCAATTGGTTTTAGTAGTGAATCTTCTTTGGGTTTATGAGTGGACTACTTCTTCTCCTCCTTGTTTGGGTTGCCCAGGCTTATTTTCCTAAATTGTTTCATGGTATCAGAGCCCGGTTTGTTGTTAGGCCTTTATACTGGGCATTTAATCTTACCACTGGTTAAGGGGCCTTAATTGGATGTTCATTTCCAATAGGTTTGTAACCCTTCTGGTGGGCTAAAATTCTAAGGACACTCACATGTGAGGGATGTTGAGATAATGTTTTACATGTAGAGTTGTCATCATCGGAGACAGAGAAGTGTATGCATCACTTTATATACTCAAGGAGTAATTGCTACTATTACCAATTGGTTTTAGTAGTAAATCTTCTTTGGGTTTATAAGTGGACTACTTCTTCTCCTCCTTATTTGGGTTGCCCAGACCCATTTTCTAAATCCTATCATGGTATCAGAGCCCGGTTTGTTGTTGGGCCTTTATACTGGACATTTAATCTTACCACTGGTTAAGGGGCCTTTAATTGGATGTTCATTCCCAATAGGTTTGTAACCCTTCTGGTGGGCTAAAATTCTAAGGACACTCACATGTGAGGGAGAGTGTTTAAATGCCCAGTATAAAGGCCCAACAACAAACCGGACTCTGATACCATGATAGAAATTATAAAATGAGCCTGGACAACCCAAACAAGGAGGAGAAGAAGTAGTCCACTCATAAACCCAAAGAAGGTTCACTACTAAAATCAATTGGTAATAGTAGGAGTTACTCCTTGAATATATAAAGTGATGCATACTCTTCTCTTTCTCCGATGTGGGACAACTCACATGTGGGTAACACATGGGCACTTCAACATATATTACTAGTATGGTTCACATTTTTCCGATTACCTTAACTTTTATTTTCTGTCTTTCGCAGTAATATTAAAGATGATTTTAAATGGTTTTAAATTATTAATTTTATCATAATGTGCTACACATTTCATAGGAAGATACTATAAAATTTTACCAAAGGTGTTAATATTCACAGAAGTAATTTAAATATATGAATGTTTATGGATGTAAAATTGTTAATAATATTCAAAATAATATAATTTGATTTATTTGTATTAATTAAAAATGCTTTATAATTTCTCAACAATACAAATCAACGTCTTACTAAATTATCAATGCCAGATTACAAGTGGATAGTTTCTCAACAATACATCATGTCTAAAAATTATTCTCTCCGTTTCAGTGACTTTCACCTATTTAGTTTTTTTAACACTATTTACGGTTCACTCTTACTTCGTATTTTAATTTTAATTTATAAGTTAAAACATAGTCAAATGAGATCTTATTTGATTCATCTCAACGCAAGGATTATTTTTTTTTTTGATATAACGCAAGCATTATTAATATAACTTTTAATAATTTTTAGTTATGCACCATTAGAGATATTAATACTTCATTATATGTTATAACAAACGTGTCGAAATGAAATGAGACAAAGTCATTGAAATAAAGGGAGTATATAAGTATTTGACTTGGTGCATTTTCTCTCCACCTTAAAACAATAATGTTAATTAAAAAAGAAAATAATTAATAATATAGTTAAAAATAGAAATTAAAGCATAAACCGGATGGACAAAAAGAGAGGAAATTAAATCTTACATGAAAGAGCATTGGAGCTACCAAAGAAAGTAGCTTTGGATTGGATACATTGGCTACAACCTGCATTAGCAGATGTAAATAAAAGGAAGAAGAAGAAACAGAAAAAAATAGCCATTTTTCTTGTGATTTTGATTACTTAAAATTTGGTATGATTTAGCTAGAGATAGTGACACTTACTATTTATAGAAAGAAATCAAACATTATTTGTAAAGGGATGAAACAATATTTAAGAATTAAGAGTATATTGTAAAATAATGCATATACAGCGATGATAGATAGACAAAACACGTGAATATTAATGTTTGTTTTGTTTAATAATGTAGAAGTATATCTTGAGAAATCTAAAGGGAAGACACACAGAAATTGCACCAAATTAATTGCTGGAGAAGATTAACTTATGAGGCATTGTTTTGAGTCCAAGCCCTAATATTAACTGGGCCTTATATATGGTCAAAGAAGTCCTATGACTTGGTCAAGCCCAAGTCAAACATAATTAATGAAATATTCAAGCCAGTTCCGAGTTATGTATTGATCTATTTTATTTATTATCAGTTTTTATATCAATATAGAGCCAACGACTATAAATACTTACAAACATTCTAATGCAGGAAGAGTTCTCACATATTCTTTCTAAGCAACTTTGTTTTCGTATTCAACCTCCTTCTGGCTTAAGCAATGGAGGGGTTATCCCGATCGAGTACCGCCCTCGGGTTAGTAACCTTTGTTTATTTTGTAGGTTCATTTGAAGATCTTCAACCTCGTTCGACCATCTTCAACATCGAAGAGTTGGATTGGGCTATCTTATATTGCGACACGTGTATGTTTCTACTTGGACTTACAACATAAATTGTAGCTAAGTTTCACCTGAAACAGTTTGGTGTCGTCTGTGGGGAAGAGTAATACCTCACTGTGAACTCGAGTTGAATGCCATGCCTCCAAAATGAAACGCCCGAGCTTGTACTCATCAGTCTGGACCTCACCCGTCTGAAGCAAACAACTCTGGCCATGCTTGTAATCCCAATCCTCTAGTTTTAATCCTACTTCTAACCAGATCATGCCTATCAAGACCTTAAAGAATTTGCAACCCTTCTCACTTTGTCGTAGATCTTAATCGGACAAAGGCACACTCTATCGTAGATGCTAGAAAGATAATTACCAATCAAAAATTTCGTTTTGGGGAGATAGATGCTCGTGTCCTCCTCAACTCTAAGGGAGAAAGATATATACAAGTAAGTTACACTACAATTACAATATAATATTGTTAAAACGATGACGTATTAGAGATCAAACAATGTGTTTCAATCCCTAATATCACCAAGTTCGAAAGTGCGAAGTCTTGGGGGAAACAAATTACGCTAACAATAAATCGATGTTTGTAGGAAATAAAAATGCAATAAAATGACACAAAGATTTAATGAGGTTCATCCAATTAAGGCTAAATCCTCCGGTGGGTATAGTATTTCTTATATTATCACAAATGAGAATTACAATTAGAGAAGAGAATAAGGCTAGTGTTTGGCTTGGGTAATTTTGTGGATGTGTTTGGATGACCACACTAGGTCTCTATTTATAGTGCTAGGAGTTACACATGATTATTATAGTGAGTAAATAATATAATAAACACCATTGATCAGCTGAGTTAAATGAGTTGTAACTTCCCCAAGCATTTGATCCGTCGAAAAACAACATCCTATGCTGTCAGAGGGTCTGCTCGACCAGGTTGAGCGAGCGGGTCGAGCGGAGAAACAGAAGCTACTATATACATTCTGACTTGTTGCTCGACCAAACGGAACAGTTTGCTCGGGTTAAGCGGCCGGTCGAGCGGAGGTCGAGCGACCATCAGATCCCGTCTGGACAGTTTCTGCTCGACTTGCATAGTAGAGCATCTTGCATTAAACCATTACACTTGTTCATTAAGTCCCATTAATTCATGCTTTAACCATCACATTCAACACCAAATTAAGTTACCAACTTAAATCACCAATTAACAACCTCATAGGATTTCATCCTAAGAGTTTACTCATGAATGCACTTTTTAATTTGTGCACTCAAGTCACACTTAATCACAACATATTGTAAACCACTTTCTATACGATAATAAAGGACTTCTTGGTTATGGTATTAACACCAAATGTAACACACGTTAAATATTTGATTGAGACACATAAGTCACTCGCAAACTTGATATAAATTGAAGGTGATATGGAAACATTGCTTTAGTGATATACTTGGATTTGAGATTTGAAAAATCACAAAGAGATACAATCAATTACATTAACAGCAAGTATATATAAAGTGATCAATCTAAATGAATATATATTTTAAGGAAGATATAATAAAATTAAAAACTTTTTGAAGACTTTACATAATTGTTCAGAAATTCATGCAAAAGAGAAAAACACTAGAAAAAAATTTATTTTAAAAAATAATTTTTTGCCCAATTTACTTGATCAGTATTTTCTTACAATTCTATTTATAGAATAATATTGTAAGTTATCCATTTTATATTCCTTCAATAACTGATAATTTAGCCAGTTATATAATGAAGATAAACTTGCATTGATTTAATAAGAATACAAAGCTCCATGAAATAGAGATTTGATTCAACAAAATTAGTTAATAATCATGATATAGAGATTACGCGCTGCGACTTTTGGTCGTGCCATGTGACTAGACTACTGCCTCTTAAATTTTGGTCATGATGCATGATATGGCGACATTTGGTTGCATTGCACGACCAGTTTTTAGTTCACTTTACTTCAATATAAGTGTTTTGTAACACTTTGGACTATCACATGTCCTACTGAAGTTATAGCTCATAGAATACGTTTCAACTGACTGTAAAGTAATAAGTTGTACTTAGAGCTATTTCTTTGGAACAGTGAAAATAGCTATCACATAACATGAACTTTAGTTTACATCGTACCAAAAGACAATATGCAATATTGATTTAAACCAATTTAAATTGAAAACAAATGGAAAGAAATAATGACCTAAAATGATTATTTAAGTTTGCATATCGATACATAAGAAAGCAAATAACATTCATTTTATTCATTGATAATAGACATTGGTTCGATGAGGAAATTAAACATTATTACACATTCACTAAATTAACATACATAATACACTACAAACTTTGTGATGATTACAAACAATAAACATGTGCGTATATTTTATTAAACTTGTATTACTTGCTAGTTTGATGGGTTTAACAACCCTTATTATTAGGAATTTAGGATTGATCATCATAGATTACATTAGGTAAAACACAAAATGAGGCAATTAATTACCACGTGCTAAAATCACAACGAGGACAATATTCTTGGGCAATGTCCTTAAATTGGAAGCCAGCGTCGTAAATAATTCCAGATTTCCAATAAGAAGGCAATACTTTCTGAGTTTCATAATATTTGGTTTTAACTCCAGATTTAACAAGAAACCTAAATTTAAGAGGGCCTGATAACATTTTTTGAAAGTCCCATACTGCACCATAGATTCTTCTCATTGGACTCCAGCTCCATGAACCCACCTTAATTCGTACAGGAAAAAAGACCAAAAGATATGTCATTCATCACTATTATATAATAATGTACGTAGGAGTAATAATTTTATAGTCGCCAAATACTTTAATGTAGTATTTGGGAATAAGTATTTTATATTAAATTATGAATTTCAATTATAATATATATTGTACGATAGGAGTAATAAGAGCAAGCTACTTTACTAATACTACATTATATTTAAAGATGAAATTTTGTTTGATAAATGACTTTTCACTACATCATTAGTTGATTTCTGGGATTTTGTTGGTTAAAATCTAAAAATTTATTTAGAAAATGACTTTTAAATTAAAAAAAATTTACTTTTGAGCAAAATGGAAAAGCCAATCTTTATTAGCTTTTGGATTTTCAGCCCACTTTAATTTTCATGAATTAATAAAATAATTAATAGTACCTAATAACTTTTTTTTGACCACATCTTCATTAATTAAAAGTGAGCAATTAAGTTAAAAAGTTGACTTAGTAGCTAATAGGAGAAGTCAAACCAACTAAAAAGTCAAAAAAAAATATAATACTCCCTCCTATTCAGCTTAACTGTCTCATTTTTGTTGTACTATTCACTTATCATTCTTAATTTATATTTTACTCTTAATCTATTAGTTAAAACATAGTCATGTGAGATTTTATTTGATTCGTCTCAATACAAGGATTATTAATATCAAATTTTTATAATTAAGAATCATTTGAGATATCAAGTGTAAAAATATTGCCTTGAAAAATGCAAAAAACTAAACGGGACAATTAGACAAGGTAATATATAATATTATTATTGTTTAAACTGTCAAAACTTACTGGTGCCACATCAACTGCAAGAATCTCAGTTTGACCACCTTGATATAATATCTTAACAGCCAAGTAATAGGGTTTATTGCTGGCCTCTTCCACTCTTATAGCTAGATTGCGGTATTGGAAATCACAGGCCACCCTATATCGTAAGCCAGCACACAATTAATAAGTATACACAATTGAAAAGAAGAAATTAAATATGTAACTAGTAATGTTATTTATAATTTTTATAATTTTAAATTAAGAAAATGAAAGTTAATACTTGAAATTGCATATAATTAAATACTCCATAATTGTAATTGTGTTATTTAAAAATAGAAGTAAATTATTTATTACCTCTTGTACTCAATGTCTACTTCACCAAGTTTAAGGAGGTTTTTGGACTTGGCGTTGTAAGCCATTGCTTCCAAAGCCATTTTACTAAAGACAAAGTCACGACTATTATCACCATGAGAATCAGTTACCATCACTTTGGTCCCTTCATTTTTGCACAGTCCAGGATGCTTACATCTCACCTATATAATTATAAAAATCATTAACTAATTCGTGACAATTATTTGAAACCATTAAAAAGTTAAATGGTTCATTAGCCTTTTTTAATGAGTTAAAGATATAAAAGTCTAATTGATTTTCATTTGTTTATTTATTTGATAGTATATATGTTGTTGGGTTTATATTAAAAATTTTGTGAAAATATTTTAAACCGTCAAAATAAGTATATGCAATTCTCAGAATGAGCTATAACAATTTATGTCCGATTACATAGAACTTTTGAATTTGCTCGTTTTATCGACAAACGTTCAAAACCTTCGTATTTTGGGATAGCTTACAATAAATTTATCTTTTGATCTAAAATACTTACAGCTTATTGTTTGGAAAAATCTCACTATCAGTATCGGTAATGAAACAAAGGTACTATATCTTCTCTCTGTTACAATGATAGAGAACATACCATAAAGCAGGCACCGCAACCAGCACCATCTCTATAAACAGAAGGGCCGCCAGCAGCCAGTAGTCCCCCATTGAAAGTGGGAGCCAGCTGTCCATATCCGCATGATCCGGCTGCATCATGCAAACTCGTGAAATTTAATCAAATTCTTTATTTAAAAGTAAAGAAACAATTAATACTATTTTTGCTCAACTTATAGCCGCAAACATAATTTTTTTTTACCATTTAAATGAATTATAAAAATCTCATATAGTAAAAATTTTCAACATTAAAACCTTGTCAACTAGACTGATACATCTATCTAAACATTTAGCATAAATTCAAAGAATAAGACTAATACATGAAAATAATAACAATAGATTGATCTTTAATCTCTTAAGAAAATATTTCTAGGTTATTCATTATCTTAACAAGTTGTTATGAACTCTTGCTCATGCATGACCTTATATTTATATGAAGATAGAAAATAAGTGTGTATAACATATCCTGATATCATGCCTTTTTGTCAAAATGGCCTCTGATATCATGTGATCACATGCTAATCTCAACCAAAATGCTTAATTTAATGGTTAAGGCGCCAGTATATTATTATATGTACTCTAATAATAAAAAATTTATATGAGCTGGAAAATGAAGATAATTACATGTAAACTTATGATCAGTGTAAGTAGCTTTGGATCGATGCAAGCAACGATCGCAGGCAGAGGCAGATGACAAGATCATGAAGAGAAAGCTTATTAGAACAATGAAAGCCATATTATTAGTAGAATATTAATTAAAAGAGGTATTTTTTGCATAAAATTGTATTTGATGGGTGAAGAAATAAGGAGAACTATTAAGCTATTTATAGACATACGTACTTTCTCTTCAAGTATAATATTATATTAACATTGTATAAAGAACTTTAATTAACAAGGGAATAGTAGTCTAATACCATTGGGTTTGGTCCATCCCTACTTAATTTGACATTGCATTTGATTACACATACTAAACCATTCTAAGAGCAATAGAATCACCCACTAGTACAAGGAAAATATAGAATAAAAACCTATCAAAAAAATATATAAATGAAAAGATTCAACAACTTGGTTAATTAATTCATGATTGGTCGTTATATAACAAATTAACAATGTAACAAATTGTTCATTGATATCTTATACTATTGCTTGCAATATTTTTTTTGAGCATATATAAAGGGGAGATATATTATATATGAGAAGGTATTACTAAATACAATTATTTCTGAGGTTAATAAATTACCCTTATGTGTTAGGATTTGTTAAGTTTATCTTTTTAATTTTGTTTATTTTATTATTATTTTTTGGGAAATTCCACATGGTAGCATCCAGTTTATACACTATCTCTTTGCAGTAGCATTTTCCGTTAGGTTCTTGTTAAATTCCGTTTAATTCATCATTTTGTAAGTTTTTTTCCACATGGTAGCATCCAGTTTTTGTTAATTTACCATTTTAACTTTTAATTCACCATTTTAATGTTTAATTCACAGTTTAATTCATTAACGCTCATAAATATTTAATAATTTTATTGAAAAATTATAAAAAACTATCTAATCCGGTCGAAACAAGTACTTATTCGCCTATTTTTCGATACGTAAACCGAAAAAGATATTTGACGTCATTTTTACCTATCATAACGATTTGTTTCAAAAAACAGACGTTGCAAATACCCTTATGGGATAACTCTTTCGAAAATCCGGTCGAAACAAGTACTTATACACCTATTTTTCGATACGTAAACCGAAAATGATATTTGACGTCATTTTTACCCATCATAACGATTTAATTTGAAAAAACGGACGTCGCTACTATCCTTATGGGATAACTCTTTCGCAAATTCGATCGAAACAAGTACTTATTCGAAAGAGTACTTGTTTCAACCGATGAATTAAACATTGAAATGGTGAATTAAATGTTAAAATTATTTTTCCGTAAAATTATTTAACATTTATAATTTTTTTCCCATAAAATTATTAAACATTTATGGACGTTAATGAATTAAACGGTGAATTAAACAATAAAATAGTGAATTCAACGTCAAAATGTTGAATTAAACAAAAACTGGATGCTACATGTGGAAAAAACTTACAAAATGATGAATTAAACGGAATTTAACAAGTACTTAACGGAAAATGCTACGACAATTAGATAGTGCTAACATTGACATTTCATTAAACCTTGATGCTACCATGTGGAATTTCCCTTATTTTTTTGTCTTTTTGTGATGATTTAAAAATCACGGTTATTGATTAGTAATTTTTGTCTTATTAATACGATTATATATTTGTCTTATTTTAAGTATAGAAGGGTTAAGGGAACTTATTATTAGATACAATTAATTAGGATTAGATACGTACAACTTGTTATTAATAATATCGTGCCGGTGCAAATTTCTAAAGAACTTGTAAGGAAAATTAAAGGAATAAAATCTATATTAAAAATTGGGGTCAAGGCTTTGCATCATTATCCATTTATCCTATTCAATGAGTCCAAGGTTATCCTAGCCAAACCATTGATTAGTACTAAGTACTACCTAGCTATGTCCTTCCTACTAAAAGTCAATCGTACCTAGGCTTTGAGACTTTGGCCAAATACTCTTCGTTTCTCAAAACCAAATGCTCCTAATTTTTTATTACATGATAGGAGTATGTTAGAATATATATCTACTACTCTGTCACTTTCACATTCTATCAAAGAGAAATGAGGTTAGATTTAAGAAAATAATAATAAATAAAGAGAGAATAAATTGTGTGGATGAAATTAAAAGAGAGTAAAAATGTATGTATGAGATTAAAAGAAAGTGGTTGATCATTGTCCAAATATATAAATAACGCAAATTAAATGAGACAAACTAAAATAGAAAATGATGCAAATTTAATGGGACGGAGGGAGTATATCATATGCAACTAGACTTATAATATGAAAACCGTGACAATTATAATTTCTGAAAAGTAAAACTTTTTTGTGTAGAAAACAACATTTATTTTGCTTGTTTTGTCGTTTTTTATGGATAATTTTTTGGACAAAAAGTTATTCTGTGTGAAACGTATCACATTTTGCAAAAAGTAATTTCTTCATGTAAAAGTAAAATTTTCTTGTCAATTTTGCTAATGTTTTTTTCCCTTGAATTTGTTTTGGGAAATAATCATTTTGTCTTATGGGGGTATATATTCAATCTCTTAGATGCATATATTTAAAAGCTAGAACTCCAAAAACGCACATGCCCCTTTTCATAAATGTACTCATCTAATGACATACACAAATTCTTGTAAAAGACGGTATCTTTGAGAGACCAATTCTAATTGGGTGACCCATAAAGAAAAATATAGAATAAGCGTAAGAATTAAACTCTAATGGATTGGGCCTGAGAGACGTCTCTCAAAAAGACGGTCTCTCAGGAGACTTGCTGAATGAGATATCTACCCCTTTGTATGTATATTAATAACTCATTATCAGTTTCACCGAAAATAAGGTTTTCATAGAACCTAGATGAGATAAATTCATTTGATAAATAAACATATATTATATATGACTTGGCAATAAGAAAAAAAAACTTGCATCAATTATTAAGCAACATGTTTGGCCTATGCAAAATTGAATGGCCAAGAAGAGATTTACAATAATGATCAAGAAACATATATGGGGTACATGATTTACCATAATGTAAAGCAACAAAGCCTTGGCCACATGGTATTGTTTCCACCAAATAAAAACAATGCCATTAACCATGAAATAACATGTCTTGAAATGAATGCTATAAAACTCAACCATATCCCAATTCTCAAACTCATCCCAACCAAAAACTGATCTCAAATATTTCTTATTTACATCTTCTCTCATTTCCCAAATAATTCTTATATTAATTCTCTCATAACACAATACAAAATGATCAGCACAAAGAAACTTATTAAACTTGCAAGAAAGTGGAGAAGGATAGCTGCTGCCAGCAGAAAGAGGATCTCTTGGCCGCGACCAGTGGCCAACGAGGGTCACTTTGTTGTTTACACAACTGATGGAAGACGGTTTATGATCCCTTTGGTTTGTCTCAAGAGCGAGATATTCATCGAGCTCCTCAAGATAGCCGAGGAAGAGTTTGGACTATCGAGTTCAGGGCCAATTACGCTACCTTGTGATTCAAATTTCATGGAGTATGCACTCTCTATGATCCAAAGAGGTGTAGCTGTCGACTTAGAGAAAGCTCTTGTCATTTCTTTAGGTAGCTGCAGACACTCATCGTTGTCGCAAGAACATCGCGAACAAACTAATCAACAATTGTTTATTTGTAGTTGCTAGAAAATAATAGTTATGTCTCTTCTTGTACAAAATATATAGACAATTTTGCTGAGAAAATTAACTTAAATGTAGAAGAATATGTTATCATTCAACAAGCTTCAAATGTTCTAATTAGATAATAGAAAGGTGAAATTAAAGATCCATATTGAATTGAATGTTTTATTCATTTCCAATTATGTTTTTTAATCACAAAGTAGGCTTAGGAAAAGTCAGGGTTATGTGATAATCAAATTTATGACCATGAACGAAAAAAGCATATTTGCAACAACAAAGACTAGACGCGATTCTCCATTTCTAAAACTGCTTCGAAACTTTTTGTAATGAATGAGATGACTTAAGTTACAAATAAAATTGGAAGAAATTAATTAACGACATGAAGAGGATCCATTTAATCGTGATGATGTGATATGATGTTAACTACTAGATATAAGCAAAAACTTGAACCGGCCTAAAACACGATCTTTACACCAACACAGTGCGGGTGCGAGTAGTATTAAGTCGGTAGATTAGTAAACCTTTACATGTAACGTTTACTCCTAAACTTGATTGGCTGACATTACTAAAATAAAACATAAGGTAAAAACTGTAGGTCTGTAACAATGTGATTTCCCTTGACCCTTCAAAATCTAACAGCATTTGGAATTGCTGCAAGTTGATCACAAAGTGTACAGTTCAGGTGTTCCTATTAAGCAAATCTTACCCAAACACAGCACATGTAGTACCCACTGTACATATGTTGACATGATACAACATGAATACGAAGAATACATCTTTTTGATGTATTTTTGAGCTAATATAGTAACAGATGTGAGGGTACCATACATTTCACAGCATAAAACATTAGTACTTGACCTATGAGTCTAATGGTAGCCTTCAACTTATCCAAACAAACTCGATAACAATATCAAATAAAGTGTTACGGTATGTTTGGATAACAATTATATAAAGAAAAAGGAAGGAAAAGGGAAGAAGGGAACAAAAGAAAACAAAAATGGAAAAAAAATAACTCCTATTTGTTTTGGAGGGGAGGGGATCGAGGGAAGAGAAAGGAATGGAGATGAGCGTTTTCTCTCCAAATCTTTTCGACTTTGAAGAAGATATTGAGACCTTAACTAAAATTATTCATCGAATGCTTCAAATCTCTTCCCTCTCATTCCGTTATCCAAATAAGTGATCCTTCCTCCAAATCATTCCCCTTCGACTCTCTCCGTTTCCTTCCATCCAGACACACTCTCACAGGCGGTTAATGTAATTTAGTGGTTGGCATATGAAGCTTACCACCAATAATTTGGTGACAGTACTGGCCTACGTGTGCTGAGATTTACCAAAATGAATGCCATAAGGAAAAGTAAAACAGACATGTTCACCTGACATTCATATGGCATTGCTTCCAAATAATGAAAACAAGATAGTACAATTTGAAGTTATGTGTCTTTAGCTAACAGCTATAAAACTAGAGCATTTCCCAAAGCTTTCTAATAACAACTGCAATATTCCTCATCATATTTCTAACCAGAAATTTTGTAAAATCTTCAAAACTTTTCTAATTTCTTCAACAAAAATATATCCTAAAATATGATTAGCACGAAGAAGCTCATTAAAATGGCAAGGAAGTGGAGAAAAATAGAAGCTACCAGCAGGAAGAGGATTTCCTGGTCAAGACCAGTAACTGAAAACGGTCATTTCGTTGTTTATACAAGTGATAAAAGACGATTTATGATTCCACTAACATACCTCAAGAACGAGATTTTTACAGAGCTCTTTCGAATGGCAGAGGAAGAGTTTGGAGTAACAGCTTCAGGTCCGATTGTTCTTCCATGTGATTCAACTTTCATGGAGTACGCAATACCCATGATCCAAAGACACGTTGCTAAGGACATAGAGAAGGCGCTAATCATGTCCTTAGCCACCTGCAGATACTCATCATTGTCAAATGAATATGAACAAACGAATCAACAATTGTTCATTTGTAGTTTCTAATAAAATTTTCTAGCTCTTATTGTAGAAAATACATAGCTGTACAGTTTTGCATAGAGAATTAATGAATGACCCAATTAGATATTCAGAAAAGACACTTTTCTCATTGATTATGCAATCCCTCATCCTCATTTAGTTCATTCCATCAAACCCTCTTCCTGTTGGTTAAGTTCTATTTTTTTCCCCTTTTTTCAGATACTGTTGATCAATTGTTGCCTACAGTGAACATCCTCTCGTCTCGATACAAATATTATCCATCAAACATGAAAATCAATTAATATTGAATCAAGGATGAACCAAACACTATACCAAGATTTTTTCATGTATGAAAACATACAATTACCTTAAAGTGCATAAGACCCAATATGATCGGCACTTAAAACGAAAAATCTCTATGTAGATCAAAATGACAGCTGAATGCAGCTCTAGTACCATTCTGATTATGAAATAACAAGCAAATGTACCAATAATAAAACCATGATACTTGCCTTTAAGGCAAAAAGAACCATGAAAAAAAAAAAATGAAAACCTTGTTCACGCTTCAAACTCAAGTAAGCTCAGTTAAGATAATCTCAATCATCTATACCAGTGTCACATGATTCTCTAATCGCCTCGCGAATCGTGAATAAAAAAAAGAATTATGGTCGGTTTTAGGCTATTTATGAACCATTCTGAGTGCATCGCAAATTCAAAAGACAAATTAACTAGCGAAGTATGTTACAGTGACCTATACACGCCTACTAATTCTGTGTATTCACCACTGGTTCATAAGATTCAAATACTGCCTACAAGCTAATTAAATGAAGATGTTTGAGGTACCATGGGAACAGAAAAAAATTGCTAATGCAGATCCCATTTAGATAAAGCAACGTAACTAAAGCCACCAGAAAAGAAAAATTAACAATAACCATGCAACCTTTGATACTCCTATTTAGTAATCTAATTGACTGGCTAAGGAAAGGTTTATATTAATTTCAAGGTATTAATAAGGGCTACATGTTTCAGGATGATCCAAAGCAGAATTTACTTAACCACGCGGGTCTGCTTCCAAATGATGAAAACAATGTGGTCATCAAATGAAGTGATATATGTCTGCAGTTTGAACCTATAAATGTTGGCCATTTCCCTGACTATTCATACAAGTAAACTATTTGTATTGTAAATGTGTAAAACAGTGCGTTTTAGGTTGATTTAAGGGATATTTAAAAATTCGGTCGATATATGGGCATGGACAATAATCCGGTGCAATCACAATCACTCAACATGAAATACACCAATTTAACCGCATGGACAATTACAGACGACTTATAATAAATATCACCAAACATTTCGGGTCACATGTTTCTAAACAACCAAAGGAAAAACACCATAGCCACATGATTTTGTTGCTACCTACTAAGAACAATGCCAGCCATCATGATCTAACATGTCTTAAATGGAAGCTATATAACTCAACCATTTCCTAATTTCGAAACTCATCTGATCCAACCAAAACCTTCTAAATTTCTTGCATATTTATAATATTCTCCCCAAATTTCCTTTAATTCTAACACAACACAACATGATCAGCACAAAAAAGCTTATTAAACTCGCAAGAAAGTGGCGAAGGATAGCAGCTGCCAGTAGGAAGAGGATCTCATGGTCTCGACCACTGGCGAATGAGGGTCACTTTGTTGTTTACACAACTGATGGAGGACGGTTTATGATTCCTTTGGCTTGTCTCAAGAACGAAATATTCACAGAGCTTCTCAAAATCGCGGAGGAAGAGTTTGGAGTAGAACAATCTGGACCAATTACACTACCTTGTGATTCGAATTTCATGGAGTATGTACTCTCCATGATCAAAAGAGGTCCAATTGCGAACTTTGAGAAAGCACTAATTATGTCTTTACCTAGTTGTAGATACTCATCGTTTTTACATGAAGATCAAGAGCATATTAGTCAACAATTATATATTTCCAGTTTCTAGGGGAAAAATATATATATTTAGTCTTTTTTTTCCTTTTGTGCATAATTATAGTGTAGCACAATTTTGCTTTGATGAGAAATGACAATACAGAAAAAAAGATCTTCAACTTCAACATTTTTTGCCATTTAATAATTTGTTTAATTTTACTTCTTTTTCCTTAGATTAATATAAAGTTATAACAGCAGTTATTCAAAGCCTAAACTTCAACAATATGTGATTAGCTTAATGTAACAACAAATTAATGTGGGAATCCATCGGATTTTACTGATTTGTATCAATCATAACATATATAGTGACTATAATGCTATTTGAAGTGCTTGAGGTCAAAAACGCAGCCGCAGCATATTTTCTACTAGTATGTGACCGAAGATGAATGTATAAACATTTACAAGCGGAGTAAAAGTGTATAAATTGCAAATTATTGCACAAGTATTTAAGCTAATTCAATGGGTTGAAGGGCCACCATAAGAGAACAGTTTCCATAAGAGCCATTCATTTATAAAACCCACTAGTCAAATATCACATGCTTATGTTTTATACTGAACCCTACACACAGAAAACTACCACAAATGTGGGTAATCTATTTGTAAAAACACATATGGTTTTATTCAGCTATAAAACAAGTGTTAAATTTCACTTGTTATCCAGAAAGCTTGAAAAATTATTAGAAGGATTAAGAAACTTATCCAAAACAAGTCTTAATTTTCATATATGGTTCACTAATTTTTATATGGAATCAGATATGTCTGCAATAGTGCATATCGACAACTAGGAAAATAAAAAAAATTATTAAAAGGATTAGGAAACTTATCCAAAACAAAACAATATCCACACAAGATTAAAGGATAATCCATATATTGGTTGGCAGAAGCTTGCAACAATTATCAGGTGCATATATAGCCTATATGGTCTGTCAAATTAAATGCCAGATGGGAAAGTAAACAAGGCAAGGCCACCTGAAGATTCACATGGTGTTGTTTTCAAATAAACAAATCAAGGGAGTCCACTTTCAAGGGACATGTCTTTAGCTTGGACCTATAGAATTTGATCATTTTTTCGAATAGCAACAACTTTAATTTCCTTACTACAGTCCTACACACAATTCCTGTTCTTTGAAAAGTTCAGCACTTCTATTAGCCGAAAGCCCAGAATATGATCGGTACTAAAAAGCTCATTGAAATGGCAAGGAAGTGGCAAACACTAGCTGTTGGGAAAAGGAGAAAGATTTCTGTCAAGGAACCAACTCAACCAAAAGCTTAAGCTGATGGTTGAGGCCCCAGAATATGTTATATATTCTAACACGCCCCCTCACACGAGAGCCCTTTGAGCTAGGATGCAACACAGGTTTTCCTCATACCTGTTGCTAAATATTCCACTTAAATGAGGGGTGGTAGAGATTCGAACCCGTGACCTCTTGTCACGTTGGCTTCTGATACCATGTCAAGGAACCAACTCAACCAAAAGCTTATGCTTATGGTTGAAGCACCATGATATGTTATATACTCTGGCACGCCCCCTCACACAAGAGCCCTTTGGGCTAGAAGGGTGAATGCGACACAGGCCCTCCTCATACCTGGCGCTGAATATTCCACTTTAATTGAGGGGGTGGTTGAGATTCGAATCCGTGACCTCATGTCATGTTGGCTTCTGATACCATGTCAAGGAGCCTCAACCATCAGCTTAAGTTTTTGGTTGAGTTGGTTCCTTGACATGGTATCGAGCTGGTGCTCAAGAGGTCACGGTTGATCTCAACACCCCTTATTTAAAGTGAAATATTTAGTTCCATGTATGAGGTGGCATGTCATCCACTTCTAGCCCAAAGGGCTCTTGTGAGGGGCTGTAGAGGTATATACATACTTTGCACTCACACAGAGCCCTTTGGGCTAGAAGGGTGAATGCGACACAGGCCCTCCTCATACCTGGCGCTGAATATTCCACTTTAATTGAGGGGGTGGTTGAGATTCGAATCCGTGACCTCATGTCATGTTGGCTTCTGATACCATGTCAAGGAGCCTCAACCATCAGCTTAAGTTTTTGGTTGAGTTGGTTCCTTGACATGGTATCAGAAGCCAGGGTGCTCAAGAGGTCACAGGTTCGAATCTCAACCACCCCTTATTTAAAGTGAAATATTTAGTTCCATGTATGAGGTGGGCATGTGCTGCATCCACACTTCTAGCCCAAAGGGCTCTTGTGTGAGGGGGCGTGTTAGAGTGTATAACATACTCTGGCACGCCCCCTCACACAAGAGCCCTTTGGGCTAGAAGGGTGAATGCGACACAGGCCCTCCTCATACCTGGCGCTGAATATTCCACTTTAATTGAGGGGGTGGTTGAGACAAGGAGCCTCAACCATCAGCTTAAGTTTTTGGTTGAGTTGGTTCCTTGACATGGTATCAGAAGCCAGGGTGCTCAAGAGGTCACAGGTTCGAATCTCAACCACCCCTTATTTAAAGTGAAATATTTAGTTCCATGTATGAGGTGGGCATGTGCTGCATCCACACTTCTAGCCCAAAGGGCTCTTGTGTGAGGGGGCGTGTTAGAGTGTATAACATATCTTGGGGCCTCAACCATCAGCTTAAGCTTTTGGTTGAGTTGGTTCCTTAATAATTTCATGTTCAAGACCAGTGTCGGAAAAGGGTCTATTTGTCATCTATACAAGTGATAAAAGACGCTTTATGATTCCATTGACATACCTCAAGAGTGAGATTTTCACAGAGCTCCTAAAAATGGCAGAGGAAGAGTTCGGGGTCGCAAGTGCAGGGCCAATAATGTTGCCTTGTGAATCAAGTTTCATGGAGTACGCAATCTACGTGATCCAAAGACATGTTGCTGGAGACTTTAAAAAGGCACTGCTCATGTCCTTAGCCTCCTGCAGATATTCATCATTGTCAAACGACCATCCAGAACAAACTAGTCAACAATTTCCTCTCTGTAGTTTCTAGAAAATTTCCCAACCAATTTTTTTGAATATGTATAGATTATAGATGTATAATTTTGAAATTTAATGGAAGTTCCAGCAGAATTTTTGATCAAATGGTGTTTTCATTTTACTTGTTGATCAGATTGTGTTCTCATTTTTAACAATATACACCTATATCTTTTCATGAAACATGGTATGAAGTTCAAGTAATCCAGAATCCCATTAAAACGAAAGACTTGGAGAAGGCACTAATCATGTCTATAGCTACCACTCTACCAGTAACTACTTATCATTATCGAATTAATTTCTAGAACAAACTAATCAGAATTAAAATAGTTAATCTGTGGTTTTCAGAAATAATACCCAACTCTTCTGAGGATTTGAGATATATATTTTTAAAAAGATAATTTAATTCACACAATATAAAGACTTAAAAATGAGCACTAAGCAATACACCATTACAAACTGCAAATGATCGAAAGAACGGGGAAACAGTCAGGTCAGTGGAAAAAGTCCTGAACAAGAAAATCAAGTCATTCTACACTAATAGTCTAAAGGTTGCTGGTTATTGATACATTTACAACCATCAGTGCAACCATGGCCTTGATTACATCCTTGTGAACATTACTGATCACTGTGCAAAACCCAGGCCCCGTTGTACTTGTTAGGCTAAGTAGTAAAGGTTTTTATATTTATGAACCAATATCTATGTGACAATAATATCACCTTGTTACTGTATCCTGATAACCCGATCAAATCATGACCAAAATAAAATAGCTATGTCATTTAGTGATAAACCAAGGTCTAAGAATTAAGATTATTTCAGCTAAGTTTTTGAAAGCAGAATAATGTAATTTTTAGTCACTATTGCTTAATTAGGTTACAATGAAATAACAGTGAATATGGTATGCTTACATATTTACTGTTGTAGTTTCATTCATCGTCACCATACCCATAAAGGAGGATGTGGCTAAAGAGTCTCGGCTAGAGAAAGAAAAGCAAGACGAGACGAAAAAAAAAGACAAGACAAAGAAAGATAGAAAGTAAGGCTAATAACATGACCAAAGAAATATAGAATCAATCAGTAAGGCCAGAATAATAAACAAGACATAGGTGACATAGCTTTAGGCTTAGATGACTATCCAATTATAAAGCAATAAAAATCTCACTTATTAGGAATACACATTACATGAAGAAAAGAAAAATAAAATTTGAGTGACCTAGAAGAGATTTACGAAAATGATCAAGAAACATATATGGTCTACATGGTTAAGATAATCCAATCCAACAAAGCCTTGGCCACATGGTTTTGTTTCCACCAAATAAGAACAATGCCATTAACCATGAAATGACATGTCTTGAAGTGGATGCTATAAAACTCAACCATATCACAATTCTCTAACTCATCCCAACCAAAAACAGATCTCAAATATTTCTTATTCACTTCTAGTTTATCCTACTTTCCCAAATAATTCTTTTATTCTCTCATAACACAACAGAAAATGATCAGCACGAAGAAACTTATTAAGCTTGCAAAAAAGTGGAGAAGGATAGCTGCTGCCACTAGAAAGAGGATCTCTTGGCCGCAACCAGTGGCCAATGAGGGTCACTTTGTTGTGTACACAACTGATGGAAGACGATTTATGATCCCTTTGCTTTGTCTCAAAAGCGAGATATTCATCGAGCTCCTGAAGATAGCCGAGGAAGTATTTGGATTATCGAGTTCAGGGCCAATTACGCTACCTTGTGATTCAAATTTCATGGAGTATGCACTCTCTATGATCCAAAGAGGTGTAGCTGTCGACTTAGAGAAAGCTCTTATCATTTCTTTAGGTAGCTGTAGACACCCATCGTTGTGTCAAGAACTTCGAGAACAAACTAATCAACAATTGCTTATTTGTAGTTTCTAGAAAGATTACAACATATAGTACAGTTTTGTATAGGAATTTAATGTAAATATAGAAGAAAATGTACCGATTTTTTAACGGTTCAATTTTTATTATCATCTTAGTAATTTGGTCTATTGAGCAAATGATCAAAAATGCAATCATAACTTCTAATAAGCTTCATATATATGCTATAATCAAATCATAAAATATAAAGGAGTCATATGGAATTAGTCATTTTCCATTTCCAAAAGTTAAGCGTTGAGACGCACCGTATCACGACCGTATTGTAAAGGTTTTTGAGTTTATCGCGACCGAAATAGAGAACTCATTGACATCGAAATCATCTGTTTTGACTGTGTTATTCATTTTACGACTGTGATCAAAACCCTATTTTTGCTATGGCTGAGAGTGTATGAAGGAAAAACTGAGGTACCTATTCAACACGGGTAGTTTCAAGTCGGTAGATTTAAAAAATCAGGCAATTTGCAGCCTTGATTTTGCACTATGACAACTTGGGACTTGAAGAAATAAGAGTATAACAAAGAACGACATATCTCACATGCTTATGCTTCATATTGAACCCTACACAGCATAATATAACCATATAAAGATAAGCTTTGTATTAGCTTAGCTATCTGGCATATTGATAAGATTTTTTTTCAGACTAGAAAATAAAGTGTTTACTTCAATGGTCATTAGTTAAAAAAGTGAAAGTAAAAATTTTAGGCCTGTAACAATATTATTTCCTTTTACTTTTCAGACTCTATTAGTATACTACATATGGAATTGCTGAAAGGTGATCATAATTAGTAAACATTTCAGGTGTTCCATTTAAACTAAGCTACCTAAACACAAGATATGTGGTAGTCACTGCATGATACGACACGAATACAAAGAATACATCTTCCTGAGCTATTTTTGAGCTAATATAGTAGCTGATGTGAGGGTACCATATACTACACTAAAACATTAGTACACGAGCTTTGAGCATAGGCGGAGCTACATTAGAGTTAATGGTCAGCCATGGCCCACCTTAAAATTCACCGGCAGTGTATGGCCAGCAAATCATTTTAACTCTATCTTTTAAGAAAAATAATCAGCTGATCTTGCTGTCTAACACATTAAAAAGGATCAACTACCCTAAATTTTTGGTAACTTTAAGCCCATTCATCTAACATCTTTTTTTATGATGTCAAAATGAAATGTTTTGAACCTTCCTCCTCACCTAAATCCTAGCTTTGCCTCAGGCTAGTAGTCTATTGAAAGTCTTCAACTTATCCATACAAAAGCAATGCCCATATTGGATAAAAACTTTAATCTAATTAAGTGGTTTCCGGGAAGCTGGTGAGCAATTATTTGGTGACAGTATTGGCCTGCTTGTGCTAAGATCTACCAAACTGAATGCCATAATTAAGGAAAAGAAAACCAGACATGTTCAGCTGAAATTCATATGGCATTGTTTCCAAATAATGAAAACAAGATAGTACAATTTGATGTTATATGTCTTTAGCTTACAGCTATAAAACTAGAGCATTTTCCCAAAGCTTTCTCAATACTTCACAGCAAAATTTCCCACTACATACCAAACCAAAAAATTTGTTATCTTCAAATATTTCTACTTTCTTTAACAAAAATATATCCTACAATATGCTTAGCACAAAAAAGCTCATTAAAATGGCAAGGAAATGGAGAAAAATAGCAGCCGCCAGCAGGAAAAGAATTTCCTGGTCAAGACCAGTAACTGAAAACGGTCATTTTGTTATTTATACAAGTGATAAAAGACGGTTCATGATTCCACTGACATACCTCAAGAACGAGATTTTCACGGAGCTCTTTCGAATGGCAGAGGAAGAGTTTGGAGTAGCAGCTTCAGGTCCAATTGTTCTACCTTGTGATTCAACTTTCATGGAGTACGTAATATCTGTGATCCAAAGACATGTTGCCGAGGACTTGGAGAAGGCGCTAATCATGTCCTTAGCCACCTGCAGATACTCATCATTGTCAAATGATTATGAACAAGCGAATCAACAATTGTTAATTTGTAGTTTCTAATAAAAATTTGTAGCTTTTATTGTAGAAAATACATAGCTGTACAGTTTTGCATAGAAAGAATTAATGAAAGCCCCAAATAACAAAAGTTTTCTCATAATATTACCTATGCAATCTTTCTCTATCTTTATTTATGTGCTATAATATTCTAAGACGCATAAAGTACCAACCATTCAACATATATAAATTCTTCTCTTTGATAAGGATAAATCCAATGCTAGGTCAAACTAGCACTCAATATTAGAGGCAAAAATAAAGTTAGAAGGGAAGATGATTCCAACTAGAGGACTAGATTTAAATGGGCCGGGTCAGGTCGTGTTAAATGTTAAACGGGGCGTGGCGGGTCAAGCCCGTTTAAATCTGACCCACTTTGACCCATTTTTTAAAAGTTAATAAAAATAAATTTTTTATTATATTTTATAACCCGTTGGGTCGATCCACTTATGTTTATAATAATATCATTTAAAAATATAAAAAAAAGTGCCAAATTTTTTTCGCAATTAATTCTTATAATTTCCGACCCGACCCGGTCCGACCCTTTACACCAAGGCCCGCTAACGACTCGTCCCGTTATTGACCCGACCCGCTAATGACCCGTTAAAATGTGATCCGACCCTTGACCCGTTGGGTCGACCCGCTCCGTTGAACACCTCTAATTCCAACTTGTAGTCCATCTAAACAATCTATTAAGCCCAATATCTTGCATAAGCATAAAATAAAATTTCATCTTCTTCAAACTCATGCTAGCTCAGTTAGACTATCTCGATCCTCTACACACACCAACTATCTCGATCTTCAAACTCTTGATTCTTGAGGTGTGCTTTCTTACTGTCACCAATAAGCCAACAACAGCAATCTTTAAGCTTTCATAAAACTCCATTAAAATCCATTATATCATGATTCCAATAGTGTATGACTAATATGCTATACTTAGACCTTTGGCATTTTAACAACTAAATATGTGTGTGATTCTCCATATGGTACGGAAGAACAAACAGTCATATATCTTCTGTCTTACTCGAAAAAAAGGGTGCATGAATTGTATTAGTAAATTATACTTAACGTAACTGGTAACTTTTTCGTATAATTGACAAGAGTATAATCCTAAAGCCTACCTTTCTGTTCTCCGGTGATATTAGAGGGCTGTTTATGCTGATGTAAAATAGCTTTGTCAATGTTACATCCCAGATAAAAAGCTGCAAGGACACTGAGTTAATATGGTTCGATGTCGGTTATTGTAATTTTATTCAAAATCATATGCAGGAGTATATGTACTACAGTACCGATATCAATCTGCAAAATTGGATAAAAATACAATCTTCTAGCTTCAATACATCAGAGAACAATGCCATTAATACAGATTATATTTAGATGAAGCAACTAAACCCCACCAGAAAAAAAATAAAATAAAATAACCACTCAACTTAATACGCCAGTATAGAAATCTGACTGGTTAAGAAAAGGTTTGTGTTAATATCAATAAATGAATTAGGGTTGCATGTTTCAGGATGATCCAAAGCAGCATTTACTTACCCACGAGGGCTTGCTTCCAAATAATGGAAACAATACAGTCATCAATGAAGTGACCTGTCTGCAGCTTGAAGCTATATAACTTGACCATTTCCATAACTCTTTTCATCAAGTAAACTACCAAATTCAACTCATAATTGATCAAATATATTATCATCTCCATTCACTCTTCAGAATCTAAACCCACAAGATGATAAGCACAAAGAAGCTCATCAAGATGGCAAGAAAGTGGCAAAAGATAGCAGCTGGGAGCAGGAAAAGGATCTCTTGGCCACGACCAGTGGCTAATGAGGGTCACTTTGTCGTCTATACGACTGATGAAAGAAGATTTGTGATTCCCTTAGAGTACCTCAAGAGCGAGATTTTCATTGAGCTCCTTAGAATTGCAGAGGAAGAGTTTGGAGTAGCCAATTCAGGGTCACTCATGCTGCCTTGTGATTCAGATTTCATGGAGTACTTGATTTCTATGATCTCAAGATGTGTAACCGGCGATTTGGAGAAGGCATTAATCATGTCCTTAACTGGCTGCAGATCTACATCTTTGTCACATACACATCAAGAACAAATGAATTCACAATTTTCAATCTGTAGTTTTTAGAAAAAAATTTAAAGGATATTCCTTGTGTACAAAACATTTTAGACATTTAGATATTTAGCACAATTTTGTATAGGAAGTTAATTACTATATAAAAATTATACTGTTCAATTTACACAGCTTTACATTAATTTCTCTTTTTCATACAGTTCCAAATGAAGATAAAACTGTTAATTCGGCTTACAGGGTCAAAGAACCATATAGCATAGACTACTTTCAAGTGTTAATTGGTAAACACTAGACTCATGAATTTGGCTAATCTGTTGTTTTCAAATTTACTTTGACTACCCATATCACTTTAATGATTATAAAACTATAAGCTTGGATTCTGATAAATTTGTCATTCGGCTTGTACACAACAAGATCTGTACAAGAGGAGAATTAACTAATCTATCTTACCATCCAGATAAGAGCCTAAAATCATCAATTCTATAAAATTAAGTTGAAAACTATAAATCCAGCTAATAATCACAGTATGCATAGCTTACCTACCCTGCAGAAAAAAGGTGCTTAAAAGGCCTTGAATGATTCAGGAAACCTCTTTGTATCTCTTGTTTTGACTCTGCACTCTGCATATAGGCTTTTATCCAGGTACTAGACAGAAAGTACAAAGAAAAACCACCAATCTTGATCTCTACTACTTCCTCCAATTTTGAAAGCATGGAACATTAGACTAATTATATAAAAGCTATATTGACCTTTCGTCTGCCTATATATCTTTGCCCCAGCTGCTTTATTCTAATAACTCAAGAGAAGACTATACCATACCGGGCACTGACTTAAAGATAGTGAACTCAGGAGAAGTGATGCATACCCTTATATAATTCTGCAACTATTCATGGAGAAATACCATTTTGGAGTGTCAAAACTCATAAGCTTTCCTTACGTAGTATCTTTCTTAATCTTGTTAAACAAAGTAGCTTTGCGGCACATTTGTATATGATGTCCTTAATTAGTCAGCTAAAGCACCTAATGAAGAAAAATCCCTACTGGAAATACTAACTTCAATTCTGATAAATATAAAATTCGGCAATTGTTGCAGTGTCGCCAGCTACGATAGCATCTAATGATGAAAAGTTCCTACTGGAAAGACTGACTAACTTCAATTTCAAGCAGGGTAGCTTTGGGGCACATTTGTATTTGATATTCTGAGCACGAAATTGGCTGCAGAGTGTGGGAATGGAAATTGATAGACGTAGCAATATCCACCTCAATATCAAACACAACAATGTTCCATGATTCCTTTAGATTTTCCCTCCCATACCCACCATACAGTAGCACCTGACTTTTTTGATTGTAGAACACATACGAATCCCTGGGTCTTTTACTGAGAAATTATTCCGAGTTCTAATCTGCTTACTGAGCTATTACTGAGAACCTATCTACATTACATGCCAAAACGTGGTGCAAGGCAGAAAACAATAATTTGATGAAAGACAAAAGTCTGCTTCAAACTTCTTCGAAGATCACATTGACAAGACTCTCTCTTGAAGTAATAACAATCACTTACTAGGAACAAGTGAGAAAATTGAGTATGTCTGGCTTCAAACTTCATCATATAGTCTCTACACAACTCTGGGCTTTCATCCACCTGAATGGAGTTGAACCAACACAGCCTTCCTGAACTTTCATGAAAGTCTTCCTACAAACACATGAGCAGAGCGCCACGAAAGATCCCACTTACAAAAGAGTTAAGAGTTTGCAGCCTTTGAATGATATTGAGTCTATACAGAGACTAGTTAACAACTTGACAGAACATGTAAACTAGCATACAGTTGAGAATGAATCCCATGTTTGCTAGCATGCCAGAGCTCATTCAAACATAATTTGGGTAACTTGTTTTGTAACACCCCGGCCCAACGGACCACCGGTGACTACTCATGGAGACTGTAGACTGGCCCCACAGACCAACACAAGTCTTTCCAGCGCACTTTGGCCTCACTCGTGCGCACCCGGGAAAACTTCCCAGGAGGTCACCCATCCTAAGATTACTCCCCACCAAGCACGCTTAACTGTGGAGTTCTTAGCAAATGAGCTCCCATAAAAAGAAGATGCACCTTGTTGATATGAGTAGTCTATCAATCTCTTTTCAAGCTAAATCTGGGGTATCACATGTTTTGCGGATGAACACTCATTAGTCGCAATGGAGGAGGTACTTCCATCTAAATACTGGACATGCTTGAAACAATAAGTTAACAGCTGACCTCTTCATGGATAGAATGTGATCTCATTCATTACCAATTGGCGAGGATTATCACCAAGCTAAAATGGAAGTCTATTCAATGCTCCATATCAAGGTGCTTAACTAGAAAAACTGGCCTACATGTTACTCTAAACAAAAGTAGACGTGCCCAGTTGAATAGTCTTGGTTTATACGATTTTTTTGCAAAACTATTAATCAAATGCTCATTATTGTGGTGGTTCACAAGGATAATAGGCCTACATTGTCCACAAACACATTTGGCCTACATAATTTGAACTCATTAAATACAAAATTACTTTAAACCAAACAAAGTAGACATGCCCACCTGAATATTCACATGATTCTGCTATCAAAGAAATGACAAGTCCATCAATGGAGCTATAAAAATCCATGATTTCCTCAGGCCTTCAACAACCACGAAAACTTTTTCAAAAAACCTTCCTGTCCCAAGTTTCATCCAAGCATTAGCATTCCAACTTATTTATATCTCACCTTCAGATAAAATCTTCTGCCATTGAAAACCCATAAATATGATCAGTACGAAGAAGCTAATTAAAATGGCGAGGAAGTGGCAAAAACTAGCAGCTGCGAGCAGGAAAAGGATTTCATGGTCAAGATCAGTCGCTGAAAAAGGCCACTTTGTCATTTATACAAGTGATAGAAGAAGGTTTATGATTCCGTTAACATACCTCAAGAGCGAGATTTTCACCGAGCTCTTCAGAATGGCAGAGAACGTGTTCGGAATAACATCTTCAGGACCAATTTTACTTCCATGTGATTCAAGTTTTATGGAGTATGCAATCTCCATAATTCAAAGACATGTAGCCGAAGACTTGGAGAAGGCATTGATCATGTCCTTATCCAGCTGCAGACATTCATCACTGTCAAATGAATTTCTAGATCAAACTCAGCAATTGTTAATTAGTAGCTGTTAGAAACTTTTACCGTATCTATTGTAGATAATGCATAGTTGTATAAATATACCAAGAGTAAATTTATGAAAGTTCCTATGAAAATTTAGAACAAAAAACTTTGTCCTCTTTTGAATATACAAAATTTTTATTTATTTTCCTTCAATAATGCAAAACTGCATAAATTATCAACAAATATAGAAAGAAAAATATTGGAAAAAGTATACATGGAATGAGGAGATTTTGTGCATCTCGCAACACAAATATATACAAGTAGGATAAGCACAATACGTATCGAAGTCCACCAAACCATAGTTACTGTGTAATCTGATTCACTATCTAATCAATTGATTTGCAATTCGCACAAAAAGAGCAACAAGTAAATCAAAGTCTACCATAAGTCGCTTGTCATAATTTGTATTTCGTAGAGAATTAGAAAAATTAGGTAACACTTGGTGACTATATAAGAATTGATTTTTAATCGACATTGGAACAGACGAAAAGTAAACAACATATAATCATCAATTGAAAAAATTGATAGACTTACCAGAAATAGGGTACTAAGCCATGAATCCTTTGCATTTTCTGGCACAGAGAACAACATTGTTTCCCAAGAGAAATAATAAAGAATTTCAATGGAAAGAAAGTAATCTGAGGCTGCTAAATGCTGTTATTTTAACCAGCTCGTTGCAGCAGCAGCCTTCATTACATCATCCATGGCTACAAATCAGCAAGAGCTACTAGGTCGTCTTGTATAGCCACACCCAACAATTTCTGATAGTAAGACTAAGATATATTACAAATTCCTGAATCAATTCTTGAGGACTATTATTCCTGATTCTTCATATATTAACATCAAGCAATAGATTAAACGTTAAAAATGAGATCGAAAAAATATCTCTCATGAGTCATGAGGTAACATAAATTACTTACATCAAACAAGTGAGAAAATTAGGTCTGTTTGGCAAAATTCCATTATATTGTCTCTACACAACCCGGGGCTTTCACCCACCAGAATGAAGCTGAACCAACACAGTCTGTCCTCGACTTTTTTGAAGACTTTACACAAAAGACATGTGCATAGCACAAAGAAAGATCCCACATACACAAGATCTAGGATAGTTCGCCCAGCCTTGACATGCCTTGTTCAATCTGCTAGTACCGGAGAAGATCGAAAAAACATGAATGAAATGATAGTGATAAAGTACATGTAAACATCACTTGACTGAATCTGTAAACTAGTCTACATTTGAGAATGAAATCCCATGATTTCCTCAGTCCTTCAACAACCACCAAAGTTTCTTCAAAGAGCTTCTCCGTCTCAACTTTCATCATATCTCCAAATACTTCTCAACAAAGCACTATTATATTTCTCGTTGCAGTCCAGCCTAAAAAAACACCCATTTCTGAATCTGAAAACCTACAAATATGATCAGTTCTGAAACGCTAATTAAAATGGCAAGAAAGTGGCAAAAGCTAGCAGCTGCGAGCAAGAGAAGGATTTCCTGGTCAAGAGTAGTGGCTGAAAAGGGTCACTTGGTCGTTTATACATGTGATAAAAGACGGTTTATGATTCCATTGACATACCTCAAGAGCGAAATTTTCAGAGCTCCTGAGAATGGCCGAGCAAGAGTTCGGCGTCACAAGTTCAGGGCCAATCATGGTGCCCCGTGATTCAATTTTCATGAAATATGCAATGACAATGACCCAAAGACATGTTTCAAGAAGATAAGAAGCTTCAGAGGAAACTAAACATACACTTAGTCAGTTTCTCACACAACCAACAGCTCTCTCCTTTGGACTTCCCCATCATTCATTTTTAGACGATACCTTTGACCCTTTAACCATTGTCCAACGGTCATACCAGAGCTGAGAGCGCATTGGAGATATACTTTGTCAAATGTTCTAATGCTGAATGCTAAAATCAAAAAGTACGTCAGCCCTTGTTCCACTTCCATGTGATTTTTCCTCTTCAAGCCCAATGTCAGAAAAAAAAAAGTCTAAATAAATAAAATAAGATGTTTGTAGCCTTGGATGATATGCAATACTTAGAGAAGACCAACAAAGTTGGACAAGGTATATATAAACATTGTTTGGATAAACATGTAAGGTTAGCATATGCTAGAGAACTGTTTCTGAACTTGGACAGCCCTTCCTACCTACTGCTGCTATACATAATTTTAGCTTATTTTGTGCTTTAGCACTCACAACAGGTAGGGTATCTCCACCTAAAGCTCAACATGATGGAAACAATATGTTGCCACCATCACAAACAAGATAATTAATGTATTTGTTGTATGAGGTCTATCTCAATGTTAAAATGGAAGCTATTTAATGATCCATATTGTAATAGATCACAATTCACATGAAGAAATGGCCTACATGAACTGGAGAAAATAGGATTAAGGCCAACCACCTATTTTTAAATAATTACTCTTAAGCATAACAATTAGGCATGGCCACCTGAACCATTTTGGGTGGTTCACAAGTAGATAAAGTTGAAAAGGACAATGTTGGGTGGTTCACAAGGAATATCGGCCTACATGCATTGGAAACATATTCGACCAACATGAAAACAATTCATTATATACCATTACTCTAAACCAAAAAATGTAGACATGCCCACCTGAACTTTCACATGGTTTTGCTATCTAAGAAGTGATGTGTCCAAGGATTGGAGCTATAAAAAGCCAGGAATTACCCCATCTTTTCAACAACCGCTAAAACTTCTTCAAAAGTTTTCTCATTCATCAAGCATTAGCAATCTTCAGAAAGTTCATTTCTAAAATATTCTCAATCTCAACAAAACACTACTAAATTTCACCTTGCAATCGAACCTAATTTCTCATCTCCGAAAATAATTCTGTTTTCTCTTCCTTAATAACCCACAATATGATCAGCACTAAGAAGCTCATTAGAATGGCGAGAAAATGGCAAAAACTAGCAGCTGCAAGCAGAAGAAGGATTTCCTGGTCAAAACCAGTGGCAGAAAAGGGTCACTTTGTTGTTTATACAAGTGACAAAAGACGGTTTACGATTCCTTTGGCATACCTCAAAAGTGAGATTTTTACAGAGCTCTTTAGAATGGCAGAGGAAGAATTTGGAATAGCAACTTCAGCACCAATTATGCTTCCTTGTGATTCAAGTTTCATGGAGTACGCCATCTCCATGATCCAAAGACACGTTGCCGAGGACTTGGAGAAAGCACTCATCATGTCGTTAACTACCTGCAGAGATTTAGTATTGTCAAATGAATTTCTAGAACAAACAAATCAGCAATTGTTGATCTGTAGTTTTTAGAAACATTAGCTGTTTTGTAGGTTTTAGAAACATTAGCTTTTTTGTAGATGTATAGTAACACAAAGTTTCCGACAGAAAGTCGATGAAAGCTCCTGCAAAAGTTCAGAATAAATCCTCAGTTCAGCAATACACAGCTTTTTTATTTCATTACTCATTATTTATTACAAATTATATAAACTATACTAAATAGCATAATTTATTTAGCATCTCATCGATGAACTGCCAAAAAATCTGATCAGGCCGTGATATTAGAATCATTTCTTAGCCGTCCTTCTAGCATAGAGGACGGAAGTTTGATTTCATTGAGTAAACCAACTTGAAACAGAATATATCGTTACACAATACACGAGGCTGCTGAAGCTTGTTAGCATGTCTACCATCATCACCACTGCAACCAGGGCCTTGAATTCAGCAGGTGTGCAGAAAACATAAATAAATGATATGGAATTAAATAGTCACAATGAATTATTTCTTATACAATTAAGAGACAGTCTAACTCAAGGGCTCGCCCTACAATAGAATACTTACACAAAAAAAATAAGGAATTGACTGTTATTGATCAAAGTTAATTGCACAGTTGCACAATATATCTAGACTAGATAATAACATAAACAATATTGCTGTTATTACAGAAGTAGATCTCATGTTGTCGGTTAAAGCAATTGAATGTCGACACCAAAACATGAAGATTACCAACTACTTGAAGCAAAGAACTGATCTAGAACACTGTAATCTAATCTAGTGGCTAATAAAAGGTTTATAATTTGTTCAACATTATAGTTTGTATTTTCAAATCTATTGCAATTTTCAACTTTTGTGCTGTTTGATATAAATTTTAGTTATCAGCAAAGGAATAGCATACAATTATAGGAATCCTCATCTCCATCCAATCTTAAAATCCACCCAAATTTTAATTACAACAGCATTCCATCTAATCTTCACAGAGCATCCATATTTTAATTGAAAGCATTATTTTCAAAATATAAAGCTAAATGGTTGTAGTAAATTAAACTCTAAAGTTCTTCCATTACCCACTATTTTGAGGGGCGGAGCAAAAATTGGAAAAATTTTTAAAGGCCCTGTACAATTTCAAAAATTATGATACTTTTCGAACAACTTTGTATCTTTAGACAATAAATATATACTACGTAAATTAATCTTGAGGCCTTCAATTTTTCGAGGCCCTGTGTGGTCGAACATGTTGAACATGCTCAGAACCTCCCATGCTGTTTTCACTTAATTAAGAATTCAAAAAAAAAAGGATATAATAATGGTATGATGATGAATTATTTTTACAGTGATCTCACTATCTAAGCTAATATATTTAACATACTTTAATGTTCCAACTTCCAAACACCATTAATTGTGACATACCATGAATTCAAAAGTAGGGCTATAAATTCAGGATATATCATTTCCCAATTCCAATTGGTAAAGATTGTGAAACCCACAGGAAAAACCGACACATCATCAACATCACATCTAGAGCCAGTGTGGTATACCCAACCTGCCACTGATAACAAACATTAATATTCCAAACACCATGAGCATTCAAAGCATCAAAGGATTACAAGTATATTTTAAACTTCAAACTAAAAACTAACTAAATAACATCTCAAACAAAAAATTCTTTTATGTCCAGGTTATTGAAACAGGCTATTTGAAACCATAGTGTAAAAATGCGATAATGGTCGCAATAACAGTAACAAAATGGTGATGCGGTTATCTAACGCTTTAATATTGGTCAAATAATAAGATAATCCTTGATACGGCCCAAAACGTGGTTTTTTTACACCATTACAACACAAGAAATGTCAGTTCGTTTATTTTGAAAACCTTTACATCGCGGCTGATAAGATGCGATGCGAGCTTGTTTGAACACTGTTTGAAACTGTTCACGAAACGCTAAAACGAGCTGCCTTCCGGTTTTTTGACCATTAATTACATACATTTGACTCACTCGTACCACTTTTAGCAATGGCAAAGCATTATCGTAAACACCAGCTTGGCAGTAAAAACTTTTACTCAGTAATTAAAGTCATTTTCTATCTATAGCAATGACTGTGCATGGTTTAACACAACTTGGTCGCACTAAATCTTTGCTGTCACACAACATAAACTAAAATTTGAGATACTAACTAGAGAGATGATATGCTTAAACTCTTTAAGTCATCCACAACCACAATAAGTAGCCACCAGTAAAATTATTAATAAAATCAACACAATGCAACATCTGCTGGCCTACATAGTTTAAGTACCTTGAGCAAAACAGTTCAATTTTTGGTTTACAAACTAGATGATAATCCATAGACAATCCCACTTGCTTGGTACAGTGCCATGGACCCATTTTCACATGTGTTTGCTATATGTCTCTAGATAAGATCTATATAAACCAGTGTCTTCCTCATAGTTTCTTCAACCAAATACGAACTAATTCCTTATTCATTGTCTATTTCCAATATCCATAAAATTCATATTTCAATCTACGTCTAGGTTTCACAACATCAAAAATATGATCAGTACAAAGAAGCTCATCAAAATGGCAAGAAAATGGAAGAAGTTAGCTGCAGCCAGCAGAAGAAGGATTTCAGGGCGAGTACCAACAATGGCTAATAAGGGTCATTTTGTAATTTACACAACAGATGGTGGACGGTTTATGATTCCCTTATTGTATCTTAAAAGTGAAATAATGAGAGAGCTTTTAAGGATGGCAGAAGAAGAGTTTGGGCTAATAAGTGAAGGGGCTATCACACTACCTTGCGATTCAACGTCCATGGAATACGCCCTGTCTATTCTCCAACGACAGGCAAGTGAGAATTTGGAGAAAGCAATAATCTTATCCTTGAAAAGTTGTCGCTCCTCATTGTTATCATCAACATTACAGCATGATCAGCCATTGTTAATCTCTAGCTTCTAGAAAAGCACAAAGGAAAACATCATTTCCTGACTTGTACATAAATAGATGTAACTGAAAATTTTGATCATAAATCATAATCATAGAGTTTACATTTGAAAACATTTTCTAGCGCTTCTTGCCCATCCATTTTGTTCAACAGATGGATCAGTTAAACGAAAAAAAGAAGTGAATTCTCAGTTACAAACAGAAAAACTTAAACAAAATTGATGGCCTAATGTCTAGCCAGCATCAGCTCAAGCTCAAATAAAAATATTAAGCAATTTATACGCATCAAAAACAACCTTTCTGGATTTCTCAATAAATAAACTAGTACATACTCATCCAGGGAATCCCATGGTCCAGAGTAAGTAAAAAATTTAAGTAATAGGATAACTGTGAGGCAAACTACACTGCAAATGGCACATTCGACTGAACAAATGAAAACTCCACCAGAAAATTAGACCAAAGAAAGGGACATCAGAACAGAGCACATTATACTTATAGATAACATCTCAATAAGGAATCACCCTACAATTTACATTACACTCCACAAGACAGCACTTTCAATGGGTAAAATACGCTACTTTCCCGTTTCATTTTCAGTGTGGGAAGAAGAAAAATTACAATAAACTTTAGAGCAGTTCACTTTACGGATTTCTTACTCTGCATTTGTCAGCATTAACACATTATCGCACAAACTGTACATTTGATTTGTTAGACAATAGAACAGAAAAATGTCTTGATTTCATCAATACTTAAACAATGGTGGAAATGATAATGGAAAGTTAGTGTAATTTCAGTAGGAAAATCTCTTGACAAGTTTAATGGTCGTTCTTGTTCTTCTTCAATCAACTCATTTTCTTAACAAAATTCATTCCACTGCATAACCATTTAGAAAAGTAGTATTAGCTGGTAATGAAAAATTGTGAACATGACAAGTACCACCAACTTTTAATATGGAAATAGTTGGCTAAAATGTGTGCATATGGTTAGTTGCCATTACCGGGAAGTATTCACTACACACTTGGCAACAAGCAAAAGAAATATCAAGGTTATAACCATTTAATTTCATGTCATTTGTGTGGCTTTCATTGAACTTCCTGTAATTTCTTATCACCATTATTTAGGGGCCCAATGTGTCTACTAACTACTTGACATTGATAAAGCAGCTAAACCTCCATTTGCTTTTACAGTCAATCAATGGGAGAGAAGGGAAAAGGGATTTTAAGTGTTATCTATAATACCAAATGAAAATGTCCAGATAATGTTAGAGGGTCCAATATGTCAAGAAACAACTTTGCAATCAGCAAAAAATAAGTCCTCCATTATATAAACTAACAACAGATTTAATTAACATTTGGCTACTGCCCATGAGAACATTAAAACCAGACATACTCATCATTCACATGTAGCAAAGGACTTGGAAAAAGCATTGATCATGTCCGTAGCCTCCTGCAGATACTCATCATTGTCAAATGACCATCAAGAACAAACTAATCAACGATTGTTTATCAGTAGTTTTTACAACATTTTCCTAGTACTTTAGAAGAAAACATAGTTGTACAATTTTGCTTAGAAAAAGCCAATGGAAGTTCCTACAGAAGTTGAGATCAAACGATTTTCTCATTTTACCAATACACCCTGTTATATATTTTTATGATTGCATGGTATAAATTGCAAATGATCAAGAATAGCTTCAAAGAAAAGGAATGAAATAAGATAACAAAAACAGTAAATCAAATACTTTTATTATGCAGAACTAAAGGAAGGGGATCTTCATTAAAACTTAGTTAAGGCATCAAAAGTTTAATTCAATTCGATCAGTGTATCTTTTGACTGATGAAGTTGTATGATACTCTCTGTATGACTTAGTTCCCTACATCTCATTCTTAACTATGCAAATAACCCCATCCATATAGCTAGCTGACTGAGGTTGAATAAATTAAAACCAATATACATCTCCAATATATACCCTTGTACTCATTTGCTTTGTCCTTTACTGCTTGATTCCATGTTTCTACTCCAATATATACTCTCAGTCAATCTCACATGCAAATAACCCCTTCCCAGTTGCCATGCATGCTCATGAGTATGTTGCACAGACAAAGAAAAATGTTGACACAAAATCTATTTGTTTTAGGCCAAAATCTGTCCCGGAATCCAACACCCTTCAACATATCCTTAAGGAAATCCTATTCCACAGTTTGATGGCTTTCCTTAACTTCTCTCTAACATACAACCAGATGGACATAATTTCCTCATGTTTAACTTAAGTAGGTCTTGGTAAATTGTAAAAGTTCCGCACGTTAGCTTACTTTAGGAGCCTTACGAAGAAGAAATCATAGTAGGGAACACTAACTTCAATCCCTTGTCACATATTTGCATTTGACTTTAGCTTGCTGCAGCACGAAATCGGCATAAAGGCAGCAGCACTAGAGAAACAAAGACATAAACAATAATAATAAAAGTAATACACTGCATAATTCAAGAAGATAAGAAGCTTCTGAGGAAACTAAACATACACTTAGTCAGTTTGTCACACAACCAACAGCTCTCTCCTTTTATAGACTCTGATCTTCACCATCATTCATTTTTAGACGATTCCTTTGACCCTTTAACCATTGTCCAACGGTTACACCTGAGCTAAGATCCCAATGGAGCCCAATGGAGAGATGCTTTGTCAAATGTTTTAATGGTGAATGCTAAAACTAAACAGTATGTCAGCCCTCGTTCCATGTGAATTTTCCTCTTCAAGCCCAATGTCAGAAAAAAATAAAGTCTAAGTAAATAAAATAAGATGTTTGCAGCCTTGGAATGATATGCCATACTTAGAGAAGACCAACAAAGTTGGACAAGGTATATATAAACATTGTTTGGATAAACATGTAAGGTTAAAATATGCTAAAGAACTAGTTCTAACTTGGACAGCCCTTCCTAGGCGCTAGCTACTGCTATACATAATTTTAGCTTATTTTGTGGTTTAGCACTCACAACAGGTAGGGTATTTCCACCTAAAGCTCAACATGATTGAAACAAGATAATTAATGTGTTTGTAGTATGAGGTCTATCTCAATGTTAAAATTGAAGAGTCTATTTAATGATCCATATTGTAATAGATCACAATTCACATGAAGAATTGGCCTATATGAACTGGAGAAAATAGGATTAAGGCCAACCACCTATTTTCAAATAATTATTCTCAAGTATAACAATTAGACATGGCCATCTGAACAAGGTTCACAAGTAGATAACAAAGAAAAAGACAATGTTAGGTGGTTCACAAGGAATATCGGCCTACATGCACTGGAAACATATACGACCAACATGAAAACAATTCATTATATACCATTACTCTAAACCAACAAACGTAGACATGCCCACCTAAATTTTCACATGCTTTTGCTATCAAAGAAGTGATATATGTCCAAGGATTGGAGCTATAAAAAGCCACTAATTCCCCCATTTTTTCAACAACCGCTAAAACTTCTTCAAAAGTTTTCTCTTCCTCAGTCATCAAGCATAAGCAATCTTCAGAAAGTTCATTTCTGAAAAATTCTCAACAAAGCACTACTAAATTTCACCTTGCAATCGAACATCATTTCTCATCTCCGAAAATAACTCTTCTCTTCCTTAAAAACCACAATATGATCAGCACTAAGAAGCTCATTAGAATGGCGAGAAAATGGCAAAAACTAGCAGCTGCAAGCAGAAGAAGGATTTCCTGGTCAAAACCAGTGGCAGAAAAGGGTCACTTTGTTGTTTATACAAGTGACAAAGACGGTTTATGATTCCTTTGGCATACCTCAAGAGTGAGATTTTTACAGAGCTCTTTAGAATGGCAGAGGAAGAATTTGGAATAGCAACTTCAGGACCAATTATGCTTCCTTGTGATTCAAGTTTCATGGAGTACACCATCTCCATGATCCAAAGACATGTTGCCGAGGACTTGGAGAAGGCACTGATCATGTCATTAGCTGCCTGCAGAGATTCAGTATTGTCAAATGAATTTCAAGAACAAATAAATCAGCAATTGTTGATCTGCAGTTTATAAAAACATAACCTAGCTCTTTTATAGGTTTTAGAAACATTAGCTCTTTTGTAGATGTATAGTAACACAAAGTTTCCGACAGAAAGTCGATGAAAGCTCCTGCAGAAGTTCAGAATAAATCCTCATTTCAGCAATACACGGCTTTTTTATTTCATTATTTATTAAAAATTATACAAACTATACACTGTAAATTAAAAAGTAGAGTCAAGTAGATATCTAAGTAGCGAAGCTTAATACAAAAGCATGTAACTGACGAGTTGCAGAAAGCACTCTTGTTCTCTAAGGAAAGTTGCTGCTTATCCTCTTCATCATACTTGCAAACAGACCAAACTTGCTAGCAATTACTGAGCAGTAGCTTTTAGGGAGGTAGAGGAGAAGGAAATCTTTATAGGCTTTATATATGTACGTTACTATGACTAGATAGTTGTGATAAACATTTTGTTGATAATCAAAAAGATATTTACTTTTATCAAGATTCTTGTATGAGACGGTCTCACCATGAGACATTCCTCATACTTAATTTAAATAGCCCAAGATGATGCAATTCATGTACTCATAATGCTTCAAGCATCATATCAAGTTATCAACCAAGAACCATACTGAATTCATATAAAATGTTATTCTTCTTGTCAAGAATCTAAAGAAGTAAAATGGTTCATTAAGTCATGTGCTCTTCTTGTTTATGTCAGGTGCTGAGGTTGCAGATAAAATTTGCAATCAACGGTCATTGAAAAGAAACTCTTCGATATTACAAGGGTAAGCCACTTGGCATTGGGGTAATGTCATGCTAATGTTGTAAAGATCATAAGTTCGTAACATCAAAGGAACAACTTATACAGATATCTGTAGACAAGGCCGTAATTGTCCGCAACTCTCCCTTCTGCACATGCCATGTTCCTATAAGCAACCTGGATATGAATGGGCTTACAGCACCTTCATCATTCTGCTAGGGAAAAATAAACTAAAATGAGGCAGCCAATATCACTAATGTTTTGGCAAAAATCTATGTTGTCATGTCTTTGGTTCTGCTCGATTTCTTCATAATGAGCCAATCAAGAGTCCAAAATCAAAATCAAATGAGTCCTATAACTACTTGTGAAGTATGAATAACTTAATCAACTGCAACTCAAATCTAACAAGACATAGCTAGCTCTTCTTCTAAATTTTCTCTGTGTAACCTCCTCTACCAAGAGAATATGTCGGGCATCAGTGTAATCCCATAACGGGTTTTCATTTAGTACATTAACTCACATTAATGTCAATTATTCCCTCATACAAATTCATAGACAAAATCAACAACAATTATTCATTGTCAATAGTTAAGGATCTTATGTAAGACAGCAGATCAAAACATTAGAAACTAACTAGTTGACGATGAATCGCCTAAGACAGCAATACAGCTACTTCAACAGATTCCTCTGCTAGGTAGTTTGTCAGATACATGTCAAGATATGGAATTAAGGAAGTGTAATTGTTTATTAACCAAAAGCACGATGTTCTATCTAGAACACGAGAAGCACAACCAGTTATTAGCTTCAATGGAATAGAATTGGCATATTTTCCTTTTAGCCTTATGCGTTGAAACGTTTACTGTTAGCTTGGTAAACTATAGCAGCTAACTTATGGAAAAGCAAACTGAAGTACAGGACTAGGTGGGAAGGAGATACCAGCATACCTAAGTTGTGGCCCATAGAAATTCCACTAACACTAAACTAATGAAAATGAAAAACATTATCAACAAGCCAACAACATTTAGTTCATCCAACCGATTCCATCTTTTGAAATTAAGGCATTGGTATAATTGTATACACCATTTCATCTATACGACAAAGTTTAAAGAAACTAATACCAAATTTTCTATTGTCAAAATCTAGAGAACTAGATTCAACATGTCATTAAACTATTAAGGGTAGTTTTTTAAATACTTATGGGAATGTAAAGAGGTCCAAGCCTCATTGCAAAATGCACCCTCCTCCCCAAGGTTTCAAATATCCAAAACAATGATAAAATACCCAAATGTACAAGAAACCTCCCCTAAAATGGCCATTGTACCCCGCGCCAAAAAGAACAGTCCGATTCTCATTTTTAAAATTGACCTGCGATCCTAAGGCTTCATACACTTAAAAATGATCATATGTTCCAATTACTTTATAGCCCCTCTAAATTGTCCAATGCCTCCCTCTCCAATAACCATCTATCAAATTCACCTACACCAATTATCCGGGACTAAATAATGTACTATCAAAACATAGTAAATTGGATTTTTAGTAATGATATATGGAATACATCATGTGTTACTCCCTTGAACAAAAATTTGGTGATGAATCCAGTGATCAGCAAGTGTCAAAACGTTCATATCCTAATCTCAATTACCAAATACTTTTGAACAATGACCATCAAAACAATTGGTTGATAACCATCATCTATATGTTCAATATACCATCAAAACAAGGATTTTACATTGGCATCAATTATATGTTCCATTACTTGATAACCACATTACCTCCGTCCCTTTGATTAAAATAATGTCCATCCATCCCATTACCTAATGCCATTAATTGGCCCACTTAGGCGGGTTTTGAGATTGAATGTACGCACCATTATCTAGGAATTGTAAAGATGTTGTTTTCAATTGAACTCTGGTAACAAACATCATATACAATTTCACTGTGAGTGATTTAAGACTAAGAACAAGTAGCTAAAAGAAATATATGGGTATAATGAAACAAATACTGAGTTTGTAGATAAGATAAAAACTGAAAAATATGATATCACACCCAAAATAAAAATGGAGCAACATTGGGGTAACCATTCAAGATTTAAAAATGCAACAAATTTTTACAAACTGATATCAACTAACTCCTCAACATTGCAGCCCACCATGCAATAAAATATTTGAAGAAAATATACAACTACTAATAAAAAATGTATATGCTGACCTTGACCTGTCTTATAATTCTATCCAACAGTACATTTAAATAGAACCAAATTCAGCGACAAACATGGTGACTTTCAACTTTATTCAGGCCGATCGTCGTCAATCAAATATACCTTGAAATCTATACCCTTAAAAAGAACAAATACCCAAAATGCACAAGAAAAATTACGATTTATGTAAAATTTAAAAAATATGACCATACATTTGATTGATCAAAATTTTTAATCATTAAACAACAAAAATAAGTTTGAATAACAATATACAATTGAATATCTCAATCAAGTATTACTTCTCTGTTGAGATTCAATTCTCAGCTAGGGTTCCCCATCCCTACCCTTAATTAGATAAACAGTTTGAATAACATTAATGTTTGTACCTGTTGAATCAAATTGACCTCATGCATGCACAATTGTGTTTCTGTTTTGTTTCTTTATGCAGTCAGGCAAAACTTTGTTAATGAAGTACATTGCTAATTGTGGATTGATTTTTTCCACTCCCAATATTGATTTGAACACTCTTTAAACTATCAGCACAAATTTCTGTGTGCATGAACTTTCAACACTAAAATCTATACTTAAATTTTAGGGTCGCTATTTACATTTTGAAAAAGTTTTAATTAGTTTACACTAATCACTAATACTGGTATTAGTGTTATTAATATTTACACCCCCTTACACCTTATCTATAATCTATCTATAATTTATCTATAACTATTACTAAAACAAAACATGACTGACATCATCGTCTTTTAGATTTGCTTACGTGTCGCTTCCACTTTAAAAGTTTTCCCTCTAAAATTAATAATGATGTCATCATATTATGATTAACTTTGACTTACTATTTTCTAATTTTGAATACTCCTATATTATTATTCTTATTAATTGTTATTTTACTTTTTAGGTCAAATCGCATTTAATACATTATTTATATTATATTATATTATATTTATTTTAATTGTATTTCAATTATTTATAAAATGGTTTGTTTTTATTTATTAAATATTAAATGAATATTATTTAGTGCATCGGATATTTTGAGATGGTTAAAACATAATATACTTTTATTAGGATTTGCTTTTGTTATTCATACTATTGGTTACTTAAAATGCAATACTTTATTTTAATATGATTTAGGTTGTGACTATTTTTAAATAAGTCATTTATATTTTTTATGAGAAAACTTATCTTTGTCGTTTAAACTAATAAAATAATTTTACATATATTTATGTATTTATATTTGATTTTAAAATGTGTTATTAATAGTAGTAATATTATATAGTCCTATAAATTAATGTAATAGGAGTAGTTATTTTTGTTAGCAAAAATTGGTATGTTATTTTTAATTAAAAAAATCATAATTTCGTATTGCACTCAAGGTATGAACCATTTGCTCTTTTATTCAAAATAAAAAAAATAAAAGTATAAGTATAATTATATTATGCACAATGCAAAATATGATATAATGTACGTAATGTATACAACCGTTTAGTGTGAAACGAAATATAACTATAATGTATAGCTTATTTCTTAAAATTTTAATTTCTTAACATATACAAATAAGTCAAAAAATTTGATAAAGTCGTGCAACGCACAGGCACTATCTAGTTCTTATACTCTTACATTTCACATCATGTCACTCGATAATTATACTCTTATATTCTTACACTCTCTCTCCCCCACTCTTAAAAAATTATAAAAATAAAAAAAATATTTTAAAAAATTAAAAATTAAAAAATTAGAAAATTAAACAATTAAACAATTAAAATTTTGAAAAAATTATAAATCAAAAATTTTTTAAAAATAAATCAAATTAAAATTTAAATTAAATTATTTTTTTCAAAATTTTTTTTTCCTGTTACTTTGAAAAAATTAGAGAGTTTTTCTTACTCCAAAGTAACTAGAAAAAAAAAATTTAAAAAAAAATAATTTAATTTAATTTAATTTTTATTAATTTTAAATTTTAAATTTTACTTTCTTATTTTAACTTTTAAATTTTTAATTTTTTTTATTTTTCAACTATTAAATTTTAAAAAAAAAATTATTTTAATTTTAATTTTTTAATTTAATTTGTTTTTAATTATAAGTTTTTTATTTTTAGAATGTTTTCAAAATGAGAGGAGTAGAGTGTAAGGGTAGAGGAGAGCGGAGTGGGGTGGGGTTAATTGCAAAAGTATAAGAGCAGGGTGGGGAATTTTAAATGTTGGTCACCATTAATATTAGTGTGAACTAAATTCATACTAGGCTTTTTTCGGAGTACGTAATAAAGAGTGAAGAGAGTAGGAAGAGGAGTGTTAAAACTCAATTCATACCCCTTCTATTCTCTTTACTTGTCCCATTTGTTTATGGCATATTTGTCAATGCACATTTTCAATCTTAAATATCTCTAATTGTGCTTGAATAAAAATTATAAAAGGTTGATATCTCCTTCAAAAAAAAGTTGATATCAATAAAATATACAATAAGACGAATAAAACAAGATCCCACATGACCAAAGTTGTTAAAATCGTGATTCCACTTAGAATCGTCTAGAGAGGTAGAATCGAATCGGTAGAATCGAATCGTAGAATCGTACGATTCTACAAATAAACTTTAAAATATTAAGAATATCTAGTTTCTTATCATTATAATCTAATTCAAAAGTTTAAATTAATGAATTAAAGTTTCTTTGACTTTATTTCTAAGAATATAACGAACATTTGTCAATAATTAGTTTAAATCTTCATGTGGATTAAGAATTTTATTTTTTTAAAGTTTTCATGATGGAAAATTTGAAATTTACGTGTACATGTGAAAGAGATTAATAAAATATGGTACATAAGAAAAATTAAAAATAATTCATATACTATATTAGTAGAATCGGATCGTTAAATCGTAGAATCATGTTATGATTCTACCTCTCAAAATTTCATTCCAACTAGAATCGTAAGATTCTACAACTTTAAGATTCTACCAACTAGAATCGTAGATTAGAATCGCGATTTTAAGAATCATGCACATGACTATGTTGTACTTATAGATTAAGAACAAATCTCATAATAAGAATGATTGACGAATAGTGTTGAAAAATCAATTGAGTTTCTGCCTTAAAAGCGAATATGATGAAGTATTATTTAATTGTGCATCAAATACACACAAGAGTTTCTGTCATATAAGGTGATTTCTCCCAAGTTTTTGCTATACACAATACATGATTTGCTAAATTAACCTCCTAGTATTTATTTACTTACTTCTAGCTTCTTCTTTTTTTGAATTTCTTGCTTCCAGCTATTTATCTCCAAATAAATTTAAAATTAACAAATATTATTTTCATATAATAAAGTTTCCATAAAGTTTAGTCAGAAAGGAAAGTGGTTTGTCACATTCCTAAAGTTCCCAACGCTCCAAAATCAACTTAGTAATGTTTGACCATGTCAACATAATCTAGCTCACCAACCGGCCTGTTGGACTTATTTGCTTCCTCTTTCGCTCTCACATCTCTTTTGATTTTACGTCATGCTTATCAAACCCTATTTAGTATTTACTTAATGTTTTCCAAAAATTTTTCCTATTAAAAAAATATTATACAAATCGATAATTTTAGGATTTTTATACAGATTCACGTGGGGTGGATCCAGAAAAAAAAAATTAAGTTATGTCACTTAAAAGGAATAGTTAATTATCAGAGTTTGAACCACAGACTTAATAGCTTAAAGATAACTACTCAGCCATTCAGGCAATTCAGCCCATACACTTTAATACTCTCTCCAATTCACATCAATTGTCTAATTTAGTTCTGGTACACCATCCAATGCACTAATTCAATCCTAAATATATCTAATTGTGTATAATTAAAAATTATAAAAATTTAATATGAATAAAATTTATATTGAGACGAATCAAACAAGATCCCACCTGACTATATTGTGAATTAGAGGGAGTATTTCTACAATTTGCATTTTGCAATTTTTTTTTTGAAGTTTATTTTGCAAATTTAAGTGATGACACTTGACTACATGGCACCCTTTCCTCCGCCACTAAATTCACATGATTAATTAATTACATTTATATTTATATATAATTTATTAAGGAAACAATATTAAGATTTTATTAATCTATAGTACGGTTTAGTACTAAGCCTTGACTAATGTAATTAATTCAATATTTAGCTATCTAACAAAAAAAGTAGGTGAAGTATGTAACAAGCTAGTTATGTACTTATGTTGTTGTTGTGAGAAACTTTTGGAATTAATGAAATTCAACTATAGCTTTAAGTTTTCATTCTTTGTAACTAATATAGATAGTTGCTGTCTTTTTATTATAAATTTTCTAAATAAATTTCTATTAGAATTAGCAGATAATACACTTCACACAAGGTGTGTATATATCATCCATTATCACATATACTTCCTCCTGTAAAGCCTATTAATTAGTCATATTTATCTTTCTTACACTTGCTGGATTACATTTTAATCTTAATTAGTATTACCTCCTATTGAGCCTAAATGTCCCATATTCTTTTTTGACATTATTCATTCATCACTCTTAATTTGTACTTTACTCTTAATCTATAAGTTAAAACATAGTCATGTGAGATCTTGTTTGATTCGTCTCAATACAAAGATTATTAATATCAAATTTTTATAATTAATTAAAAATGATTTGAGATATTAAGGGTTGTTGTTTCGATAAGTGTGAAAAACTAAATGGGACATTTAGGCTGAATAAGAAGGAGTATATTTAATTTTACATAATTAAAATTTATAAAACATAATAAAAAGTTTTATGCCCATGGGGAATGAATTATTGCGTATAAATAACTAAAATCACTATAACATAATTTGCTTTTGGTGGGATATATTTAGCAACATTTAATTTAAATGTCGCTACTTTAAATTTCTACTAGTATATATATATAGAGAGAGAGAATTTAGTGACATATTAGACCCTTTAATAGCATGATAAAAAAAATCACACTAAAGTTTTTTTGCGATATAGGATCTAGTGACATTTCTCACAAATGTCACTATAGACTATAGTAACAATTACATATGCCACGAAAGACCTAATAAAGTATTACTAAATCACTTTATAATGAAACTTAAAATAAAACTAATAATTATTACACAAAAAATATAAATCAGTGGCATTTTTTAAATATCACTAAATCCAATGTCGTAAAAAGTTAAATTTGTTGTAGTAAATAAGTATCGTATGTATTTTCAAACATAAACATTAATTTTTAAATTAAATATTGAGAAAATTTTAAAGGAGAAACATTTATGTATAAGCTTTAGCTTACATTAAAATATGATATGATATAAGATTCAAAACTTTGATTAAATTGACTATTTTGTAACATAAATTACAATGGATGAATTCATGATACTTCATCATACAATTTCATCACCAACAAAAGGTTTCAAAAGTAAAAACAAAAATATTGGTCAAGTGGTCACGAATGGACCAAGGCACCGTTGTTCCCATTAGAATTAAAAGCTGAATTTCGAAGAAAAAACAAAAATAATATGTTAATATCAACTTGATCATATAATTACAAAAAAATCTCGACTTTATTCTTACACCAAACCCCATTTAGAAAAGAGGTGCATAGAACATAGAGTAACTTAACTATTACACCTACTCATCCACCTTTCATGGCCCATTACTATGTATACTACTTATATATATGTAAAAACATATCACTCTTTCTTTCTAAGCTCATACAAGGGTAATAAGTTTAGCTAAAAAAAATAAGTTAGCAAAATGAACGAGACAAAAGAAATATATTCAGCTCCTTTGACGCCCAGGTCAGGCACGATCACACCAAGGTCGGGCACCATGACACCACCAAACCCAAGACCGGTCCCAACAACCGCCCCATCATCACAATACCACTCCCCATCACTCTCTCGGTCGCCATTACTTTCGTTTAACGAGAACGGTGAGCCTGTTAATGTTGTTAAGGGACCTACGTCCAAGACCCCCAAGGGGTCAAGGTCGAGGACGCCGGTTCAATTCATTAGCCCGTTGGCTAGCCCACTTAGAAGGGCTATTACTCCTATAGCTAGCCCATTAAGGAGGGCTATAACTCCAATAGCTAGCCCGATTAGGAAAGCTCTTCATATGACAAAGTTAGATCCTCAAGATGCATGGCTTCCTATTACGGAATCTAGGAATGGGAATGCATTTTATGCTGCTTTTCATACTCTTTGTTCTGGGATTGGGATTCAGGCTCTTGTTCTTCCTGTTGCTTTTACTATCTTGGGTTGGTAAGTTTTATAACTCCTACATATCTTTTAATTAAAAAGCGCTTGTGGCTTAATAGATAGATCATTTGCATGTAAAGCAGAAGGTTTATGGTTCAATCCCTACTGGACGACCTGTATCAGTTAAAGGGGTTTCGGATACTGGGAGTGTCTTTTATTTACACATCTTTTAATTGCAAATACTTTGAAACTTAATTTTGGAGTAATTACTAATTATTAACTTTTTTTAATATATAAATTCACAGTGATTATGAAATTGATTACCTCTGTTCTATTATGTCTGCTATATTTTTCTTACTAAACCGATTTAATTACTTGTTTGATTATAATTTTTATAGTTAAGGCTTAACTTATGATGATTAAACTTGGTGGTACAGGACTTGGGGAATCATTTGCCTAACATTAATCTTTGCATGGCAACTCTACACCCTTTATCTACTAGTTCAACTCCATGAATCAACTGAAACGGGACTTCGTTATAGTCGATATTTTTCTCTTTGTATGGCAGCATTCGGTACGTAATTCTTAAAAACTTCTTTTGAACTTTTAATCAAAATTTTAATTTTAGAAATATATCTTTTTAAAAACAATTTTCCTATTTTTTATCACTCTTATAATTTATTAAAATATATAATATACTCCCTCCGGCCTTTTTTGTTAGTCCTATTTGAGGATTTCACACTTATTAAGAAAGTGGAAATCTTGGGTAATATTTTATTAGATAGTGGGAATCTTGGGTATTATTTTAATAAGATAGTGGAATAATTTAATGATTGTATTGGTATTATGAGAGAGAAAATATAAATAAATTAATGGTAAAGAAAAAGAAAAACAAAAAATAATCTTCTCATAAATAAGAGAGAGAAACGTATAAACCATTGTTAATTTACAAAAATCTGTTAAACTAACAAACTTTCCATATTTGGAAAGTTTTGGAGGTAAAATTACATTTTGGGAGGGAACTTTCCAAAAACTAAAAATGGAAATCCTTAAACTCCATTGGGCATCAAAATAAAACATGGATTAACAAACTACAAAGATCTAATCAAGGACTCCAATTTAGTGACTATACATATTCTGCTCAAAATGGAAACTAAATATGATCATACATGAGTATAAATACAGCAGCTCAAGGATGAAATTTCATCCAAGAAAAAATCCAGCAGCTTTGAAACAAAATTCCAGTAGCTTCAATCAGTATTTGGCAAAAATCCAGTGGTTTTCTTCACAGTAGTTTCACACAGTAGAATAACCTTAATTCCAGTAGCATAATTTGAAACAAAATTCCAGTAGCTTCAAACAGTAGCTTCATACACTTAATCGAAACACAAAAAGGCAAACCAGTATCACAAAAAATCCAGCAGCTTTCAAACCAAAACAGAAGCTTCACTTCAATTACTTACCCATCATTGGCTAGCAAATGGCCTCAGGAAGTGAAGACGAGATCGAGGGGGCATGGTACTTTGGATCAACTCAATACGATCCTCATTCTAGTTCGGAATCCGAAGATGAACCACAACAAAACAATGTAGAGCAACAGGGGGCACAAGAACAAGTACATAATCCAAGGTTAACAAATGGAATGCGACATCTTATTTTTGAAGAGTTGCTTTCATTACACACAAACGAGAAGTTACCACATGGAACATTCCAAAGGATCGGTCAAAAGTACGGTTATCATCATAGAACCATAAGGCGATTATGGCATAGGGCAATACAATCTAAGGAACCAAACAAGCCATATATGATGGAGTCTAAGTTCAAGAATTGTGGGAGGAAACGTGTTGTTGTTCCTCCTAATGTTCTTGAGTCTAGACCGATGGGGGAAAGAACTTGTATACGGGATGTGGCACAATGCCTAGACTTGGCACCATCGACCGTATGGAGGTTAATCAAAAGAGGAGAAATCAAAGCACATTCAAATCCTCTTCACCCTTGTCTAACCGATGCTAATAAAAAGATGCCTAAGAATATGAATGAGTTGATTGGTGTCGTGGAAGATGCTTATGAAGAACTTCATCCAAAGACGTTGACAAATGTATGGATTTCATTGCAACATCACTTGAATGAAATCCTTAAAGTGAAGGGAAGTAATGATTATGTACAACCACATTTGGGGAAGAAAGTTGACGAAGATAATGGGCGGTTAAGAATTCAAGTAAGGATTCCAACGCAACTAGTTAGGGAATCGGTTGCGTTTGTGAATCCTTCAATGAATCCTCAAGCTTCCCAAACACAAAATGAGAATGAAGATGTGGCACAATCATCAAACAACATGCAAGAAGCTTATGATCAAGTACTAGAAGAGACTCAAGGTTGATTGGTTTTTATGTTTTGAAATTAGAACTCAACCCCTCAAAGGTTTTGTAAAAGCATCATTAAAGCTTTGATATTAGAAAGTAAGGAGCAACATTTTGAAAAAACAAATGCAATCAAAGGTTTATTTACATTAGAAGTAATGAATCATTTTTTTTTAAATCTAGTTAAGAAAATGCCCCCTGTTTCATCATAGAGGTTGTAAGACCTCTCAGAATGTGTTTGCTCATCATTTAAAATGAAATCCATTAAACATGCATAAAACACAATGACTTCAAAAGTTTTTATCAAAAGCTACTCACTTAAAATCTTAAAACCAAACTTTTCAGACTTTTTAAAATCATCATTGGGGTATCATTATTCACCAAAATCAAAACATGAACAAAACAGAACCCTAAATCAGAACATGAACATATCAGAACCCATAATCAGAACATGAACAAAACAGAATGCTAAATCTGAACATGAACACAAACAGAAACATAAAACAGATCATGAACAAAACAAAACCTAAAATCAGAACATTCCCTTAAACAAAACATTAAATCATCATCTTCAACAAACATTATCATCAACCAAAAAAAAATCCCAAAAATGTACCAGCAACAAAAAAATCCAGAAGTCACCCAAAATGATCATTTACAACCTAAAAACCCAAAATCTCTTTTTGTCTCAACTAAAAAAAACGAAAATTAAAATAAACTTAAACAAAGATTTCTTACAATCAACGACGGCGTTTTTTAGGGTTTTCTTTTGCCCTAGCAGTGAGTACTTCTTCAGGAGTGTCAGGGACCTCCTTATGTTCATCATTTTCAACAGGAGGAGTTTTAGGAGGCGATTTAGTAGGAGAATCAAAAACAAATTTTATTTTTACATTTGGCTCACCACGCAATTTCGAACAAGCATCGTCTTCAAGTACTTTTTGATAAGCCTCAAGCTCTTTTTTTGACCATTTGAGTATCTCATTTGAATATGAATGGGAGAGGCCATGGATTGAACATGAACATAACTCACCATATTCACAAAGACCTTTATATAAATAACTATGAATTGAGGATGAAGATGAAGATGATTTACAAGCCATTTGAAACCCAGAAAAACCGTCAAAGAAGACAAATGAACAGGGGACGTTTTTGAAAACCACCACCAAAAATAACGAAACTTACCTCAAATTGTAGAGAATAAAACGATCTATATTTTAGTCCAATTTAAGGAAACGAAATCAAGGAATATCAGGGGGCAAAGCTTGCAAAATGAAACGAAAATGGTGTTTCAGAAGAGAGAGAGTGAAAAGAGAGAGAGACTCTTAAACCAAGATGAGTAATAATGAGGGCATAAGAGATCCTCAATAATAACCGGCAAAATGAAGAGAGAGGTAAGAAAAAGGAAATTAAAACTTTCCTAAAATAGAAATGGGACAAACTATTGAAACTACCCGTTATAGTAAGTAGGACAAACAAAAAAGGCCGGAGGGAGTAGAAAACTTAACGTCACAAATGAATACTTTCTCTGATTTTTAATAGTTAGTACATTTCTTTTTTTTAACGCTATCCAATGTACAATATAATTAATTTTTAATATCTTTAATTTTATATGATAAAATAAAAAGTTAATATTATGAAAATATGCATCAAGACGAATCAAACAAGAATCAACTTGAATATGTTTTACAATATACAAAAAAATATATACTGAATAAAAACAGTTGATAAACAATATGTACTACAAGAACTATAGCAACTATTAAAGTCCCTGATTAAAAATCTTAACATATTAAATGACGATTACAGGTGAGAAAGCAGGGAAATTATTGGCAATGTTTCCATACATGTACTTATCAGCAGGCACGTGTACGCTTCTGGTTAGTATAGCGGGTTCCACGTGTAAAATCTTCTTCCAAATTGCATGTGGTCAAGATTGCACGGCAAAACCCTTGACTTTGACGGAATGGTACTTAGTTTTCACTTGTGCTGCCGTGTTATTATCTCAGTTGCCAAATATGAACTCCATTGCTGGTGTTTCGTTGGTGGGCGCCGTCACCGCTGTCGCGTATGTCACCATAATTTGGATTATTTCCGTTGCTAAACATTCGTTGCCGGGGGTGTCTTATGAACCTATCCGATATTCATCCGATGTTAAAAATGTGTTTAGTGTGCTTAATGCTCTTGGAATCATTGCCTTTGCTTTTAGAGGTCACAATCTCATACTTGAAATTCAGGTACATGTTTTTTTTATGTTTAATTTCAAATGTCTTATTTGTTTTTAGGTTATTATTCATCTATCACTCTTAATTAGCTAGTGTCTTACTCTTAATATATGCATCAAAACATTAAAAGAGATTTTGTTTTGATTCGTTTCAACATGAGATTTATTAAATGTTGAATTAGTATATTGGTAAACATATAAAAGTAAATGGGCCGAACATTATAAAATGAAACAAAGAGAATAATTTATTTTGTACAATATTGAATGTTTTTATTTGAATTGTCGATTCTTTTTTTCCATAAACTATTCTTTACAACTAACAGTATACCTATTCATAGACACTATCTATATATTTTTACATAAACAATTGTACACTTAATGTGCAATTTAATTAGGTGTAGTTTGGTGATGGTATGAAATGAAGAAAAATCAGTCTTAGAAGAGTCTCTTTTCCTATGTCACTTTTCAACGTCAAAAGCGGAATCAAATGTAATTATCTGAATAATTAATTTAATGGTAGGTGTCTTTCAAGAAACAATTGTGCCAACTCTATTTGGTTGGCTAAGTCAAATAATTCGATCGTAATTCAGATAATGTTTGTTAGTTAACAGATTTCTTTTAGAGTCGTATACTCTGCGTATTTCTTAAGACAAATCGTTATCGACACTATTTATCGTTCAAGCTTATTTTATATATTGTGGCTAATGTATAAGAAAAATATAGTTAAATGGAATCTTGTACTTTCATAATATTATTTTTTTATATTTTTAAACTTATATAATTCAATATATAAACAATCAAAATAACGGATTGAATTGCGTAAAAAGTTAAATATAATAATTATAGTTAAACAGAGGACGTATATATTCACAATGTCATCATGATGAGGTTGGTACTTGGCAGCGTAGTAGTAGACATTCTACCTATGTAATTAGATATCTAGAGTTTAATTCACATTACTTTTCTCTTCTTCTAACTAACTAGTTTATAGGTTCGACAAAAATTAAGAAAACTTATAATAATTCAATATTTTCATGATTTTCTTACGATATAATCATCTATTGATTAATCATGAATAATCTCAACTTTAGGGGTATTTTCCTAAACTTGGGTAATCCGATGACCTGTTATAGTAGACAATTCACCAAAAAAGTAAATTAAAATTTAATGTAAAATTAGAGCAAAATTTATAAATTTACATAAAAATTTAAATGTTAAAAAAAACCAAAAAAAATTTCTACATCTTTTTGATATTTTATTTTTATTTATTTTTTTGTATAAAAAATAAAACTTGCTATAACATGTCTTTCGGTTACTAGGTTTATTCTAGAAAATTACCCCTCAAAGTTGGGATTATTCATAGTTAATCAATAGTTTGGATTATTGTATGAAAATGGTGATAATGTTGGATTTTTTTTGATAGTTTTTCCGAAAATTCAAATTTTCTAGAATCAATTTTTACCATTATTTTTTTCATATATTCGTGATCAAATAAAGTGTATTTAAAAAATCAAAATTCCATATTTAATAACTAAAATATTTAATCGGAATAATGTCATATATAAAAGCGAAACGTGACATATTCAGTTATTGTTTTAGTAGAATGTATGAATGATCGATGTCATGTGAATCGATCAACTCGATACAAACAAAATTAACCTTAGTAAAATTAATTAGCAATCTTAATAATTATATATTAAGTTAAATTTATTAATATAATAATGATATCAATGAATTTGGTTTTACTATTGCAGGCAACAATGCCTTCAAGTGAGAAACACCCATCAAGAGTGCCAATGTGGAAGGGTACAAAAGCTGCCTACGTCCTAATCGCAATGTGTTTGTACCCTCTTGCTATTGGAGGCTATTGGGCTTATGGAAATTCGGTAAGATTTCCCTCTTTAAATCATAAACTTTAACTATTTAATTAATTTAATATATATAATACAATCCTAATTAAAACTTAATTATAGACATCAATTTATTCTTAATTTATTTATACCAAAATTAAAACATTTTCCAATCAATATAATTAATGTTTGTTATTCTAGTCTTTAATATATTATAATTTATCGCGTTGTATATATATTTTTATAACAATTATTCAAAACAAATAATCAAAATGTATTAAAATTTTATAAATTATAATTGTTTGCAGATACCACAAGATGGTGGAGGCATGTTAACGGCTTTGTACCAATTCCATGGACGTGACACATCCCAGTTCGTCCTAGGGCTAACAAGCTTATTCGTAATAATAAATGCGCTAAGTTCATTTCAAATCTATGGCATGCCTATGTTCGATGACCTCGAGTCCAAGTACACTATGAGGAAGAAAAGGCCATGTCCATGGTGGCTACGAGCTTTGTTTCGAGCTCTATGTGGGTTCATATGCTTCTTTTTCGCGGTTGCATTCCCTTTTATCGCAAGCTTTGCCGGTCTAATCGGAGGGATAGCATTGCCCATAACCTTAGCTTACCCTTGTTTTATTTGGGTTGTTATGAAAAAGCCTAAGGTTTATGGTCCAATGTGGTGCCTAAATTGGGGATTAGGGATTTTAGGTATGATCCTTAGTGGGTTAATGATTGCTGCTGGGATTTATGTTGTTATTGCTAATGGAGTTGAATTTCACTTTTTTAAGCCTCACTAATTTAAAAATTAAATTATTACATTATTGATTGATATGTTTGTAGTATATGTAAAATATTGTTTTTTGTAGGTTGGGTAGGTGAGAAAGAAATAAATAGTGTGGATTTTGTTTGTGGTATCATCTCTTGTTAACATGTGAAGTAAACTATATATTTCTTTACATGGAGTTTGATAAAGTTCATTTTAGAGATGTATCAAAAGCCCAAGTGATTCAAGGTTGAAATATAGTAAATGAATACATAATTTATTTCATTTTACATGGAAGTCACTTTTTAAATTTTTATAATTTTTACTATCTAATAGAGTAGTTGCAATTTATTTTTGTTTGTGACTGAATTAAGTAAGAGCTAAGTTTGTGAGAGACGGTCTCTCCGTAAGACAACCTCAAAATTAAGAAGTTTATATATGTTAATAAATTATATTACTTGGACTATTTAACCCATATATAAAGCTGATGACAGAGAAATAACATTGGAATAGATTCGATCCCTTATGAAATCGCATTCTATATCAACATATTTAGCTCGTTCATGATAGACAAAATTGGCTAAAATGGCTAAGCAACTTGATTATGACAGTACAATGTTATTGGAGCAATGTGTTTGATACCCAGATGATCTGAGATTGATTGCCTTAGCCACCATATTAATTCACAAAGTGTTAATGCCATTTCCTTATATTCTGCTTGAACACTGTTTCTAGCCACAATAATTTGCCTTATGGATTTACAAGGGATGGGAGAATTGCCTAAAAGTATGCAAAAACTAGTAGTGGAATTTCTAGTAGGACAGCCAGTTCAGTTACTATGATAAAAGGCCTTAAGTTAAGTTGCGGATTGGTTGGCAAGCAAGATGCCTTAAGAAGAAGAGCCATTGAGGAACCGAAGCGCCCTGAGAGCTTCTTGATTAGTTTACCTACAAGAATCGGATATGGCTTGTCCAGGAATTTGCTGAGGATATGCACTGTGAATGCACACTATCTCAGGACTGGTAATAGAGAGGTAGATTAGTTTACCTACAAGTTTCTGATATGGCTCGGAATTTCTAAGAGGCACACCGGTTGTAATAGTGCATTCTAAATGAGAGTCCATAGGAAGTCTGAAAGGCTTGTTTTCTTTCATATAATAGTCATCCAAAAGATCAGATATGTACGTCTTTTTAAAAGGAAGAAGCCTTGAGGAGTGTGGTCTATTTCAATGCCAAGAGAGTATCGAATAGAGCTCATGTCTTTCGTAGAAAATCGAGTACTCAAAAAAGTATTTATAGATTGAATATGCTCAAGATAGTTGTCTGTTATGAGTAAGTCATCTACATAGATGAGAATTATCTCAATATGACTATGAGGGGTTGTTTTGATATAAAAAGCGGAAAGGGAATGAAAAGAGAACTGTTAAGGAAGGTAAGGAAAATGATAAGTGTTACTGTTATTAGTTGTTTGGTATAATATGTAACGGAAACACTTTTTAAAAAAAAAGTATTATTGGAGCTTTGAGAGTGGAAACAGATCGGAGGAATTAATTACCAAAAGGGAACAGAAATGGTTACCTAATTATCTTAACAAACGCAAAATAATGGATTTGCTTATCTGTTTTCCTTAATTGATCCAAAAAAAATGCATACCAAACACACCTTGAGTATGCTTAATAAAAAAGTATAGTTAGCTTTGGACTAAACAAAATAATGGCTTTGAAGAACTTCACTAAGCTTGGCAAACCATTTTCTAGGGCTTTCTTGAGCCCATACAAAAACTTTAGTAACTTGCAAACCCCCCAGAAGGATTGTTTAGATTACACTCCCCGCTCGGCAAGAGGCTGCAGTCGATGACTAAAAGAAAATATCTAGGTAGCAGCTTCATGTAAACAGATTCATCCAAATCACCATATAAGAACAAAGGCATTTTTGATGTCCATCTAATGTACATGGCAATGCTTTAACGCAGTTTCTACAAGAAGAAATCTTGCAGTCAGTGGTAGATCCAGATCAGTTTAGAGTCCCGGGAGCACTAACATATGGACGAAATTTTAAATTTTTCGACAAAACACCATATTGCTTCAATGCTTCCCCGAGTTACGCAATGATCTCTAAGGCATTTGCAACAATGCATAATCTATTCTTGACTCAAAGAACAGCAATACATCACTTAAACCATTATCTTCATGTAGTCCAATTCCTAACCTACTGAAACCTATGCTAACAAATGAGTGAATGACTACGCAATCATTCCTCAGAAATCTAACACCTTATCTAAAATTTCACCAAACAAATGATACGGCTAGTATTCAAAGTACTTGGATAGTATTTGGTCCACGATCATGCATCCAGGGCTTTTCAATTAAGAAAAGGAAAATATGAGGTGACAACATTAAAGTTAAACAAGGAATTTTGCCTCACACCGATATGGGCAATTATCAATTTGAGAAAAAGGAAAATCAAAACAAGAACAATTATATTTTAACATTCAAAACCAGAACAATTATCAATTTGACAAGAAGTAATCAAAATCAAAACCCTAACAATTGGGGATTAGGATTTCAAAAATCAAAATAATACCTAAAATTGAAGTGAAGGTGGGTTTATGGTCTTCACGGCAGCAGGTACAGCAATGTGGGTCATCTTACGACTGGAGAGAGATGCCGGCGAGGGATGGGTAGCCATACGGTGAGGGTCAGTGGTCGTCCGCCATCCAGTTGTAGTGGTTGGGGTGGGTTGGTTTGGTTTTGTTTTAGAGTTTGGTTTTAATGTAAAACGCGGAGGGGACTTTATGATGAGAATTTGAAGATGAAATAGTCTCCTCACTCGTTTCTCGTCGTAGGGACTTGGAACTTGGAAGAAACAGATAAAATGAAAGTCTCAACTTAAATATCTCCTCTTTCTCTAAGATATTTTTTTTTGGTAGTTTCTCCCATTTTAATCTCATTCTCTATATCTATTTTCATTAACTAAACAAAGACTTAGACTTGTTTTTGAGACTAAATCTCATTTTCTCACCCTAAATCCCTCATGCCAAACACCCTCGGAGAGTATGAGAGTCGGGCGGGAGAGAAGCAAATTTAATAAATTTTTTTCAAAATTTTTTAAAAGTGTCTAGCGACACGTGTCACCCCGTAAATTTTTGCTACGGAAGCAAAGGTTTGGTCAAAGTCTTCGCCAAATAGTACTTTTTTTAAATGCACTAAAATATTCTTGATGATTACCAAATATTACTAATCTTGCTTTTTGTTTATTAAGGGAGTTGTTATGGGTAACATTTAATTAATTATTTTATTTAATTAATTTGTTTAATCCTGTAAAAATATCTTTTTGTCTCATTGACTTTCGAATTTGTTGACCTTTGACCCGTTGCAAACTTTCACTTATGGTCAGGAGGCTTATAGGACTTTTTAGCCTTTATTTGGCTACCAAGTAAACATACAAGCAACCCTAACTGCGGATCAAATCCCAGTAATCACCATTATCCTTTTGTCACTCATAATTTTTCTAAAAATAACAACCCATCACCCCATCAACCACATGATGTTCAATGATTCTTCCATATTCTAACTCTTTTAAATACCTTTGGGAGATGTTAGTTACTCTCTAAGCTCACATATTTCCTATCAAAACTCTACTCAAATCTAAAATTATATTTTTTGTTAATATAACCAACATAAATTATATTTTGGGAGAGGAGGAGACACTCACCTTTTCATTGTTAAAAAAGACCGAAGTACAATTAAAACAAGGCAAGCACCTCATCAAGCGGTCGAAGATCTTAATAAATAACGGTTATTTGTAAGACTAACATATTTCCTACCAAAACTCTACTCAAATCTAAAATTATATTTTTTGTCAATATAACCAACATAAAAACATCTTAGCCATTGTTACCTTAGCACTATCATTATACTATTCTTTGATTAATGTCTCTGCAGCTGACTTGAGCGTCGGAGGGGCTTTTCGAGAGCTTGCCCCCAAGACAAGGCTAATGTCTTGTGGTGCAGGAGTTGCAGTTACCTCTGCGGAAGGACCATGTCACACTTCCTTATCGTTGACAATTGACTTCTACAACGCTTCATCTCACTACAACAAATTTAGCTTTTTGCGACATTGGATTTAGTGGCATTAAAATAATTCCACTGATTCATATTTTTAGTGTAATAATTATTGGTTTTATTTTTAGTTTCACCATAAAGTGATTTAGTGACACTTAATTTGGTCTTTAGTGGCATATGTAAACAATTGACTTCTACAACGCTTCATCTCACTACAACAAATTTAGCTTTTTGCGACATTAGATTTAGTGGCAGTAAAAAATTCCAATGATTCATATTTTTAGTGTAATAATTATTGGTTTTTATTTTTAGTTTCACCATAAAGTGATTTAGTGACACTTAAATTGGTCTTTAGTGGCATATGCAATTGTCACTATAGTCTATAGTGGCATTTATGAGAAATGTCACTAGATCCTATGTCGCTAAAAGCTTTAGTGTGACTTTTTTCTATATACACTATAAGAAATTTGAAATAGTGACATTTAAATTAAATGTCGCTAAATATATCCCACTTAAAGCGATTTATGTTGTAGTGTCTTCAGGTGTTACTATAGTCTTTTGTTTATTCAAGTTTCGTAACCGAAAACATGAGCCATTGGCATTATATTTGGTTTTAAATAGCCATTTAACCTTAATTTCCTTCTTATAAGAGGAAGATCATTAATTTTTCAAGTGTTGTTAAATTCAAAGGAATCAAGTTCCTTATACATTGTTTGTACCCAACGAGAATGCTGAATAGATTGTTTAAAATGAATAGGTTCTCTAGTGCTAAGTGAATAAGCCATGTAACATGTATATTCTAAGGTAACCTGAGTTGCACCAATGTTGTCAATTGTAGTTGCCAGGCTATCATGCAGAGTGAGCATGACGTAATCAGAATGCAAGTCATGGGTTTAGATAACTCAGAGTAACTAGAGCAGTATGATTAGAGTTATGTGGTGTATCTACTATCTACAGTGGAAAAGGAAGCAAAGAACCAAAATCGTTATTATTAAGGGCCCGCCTGGAATTAATGGAAAAGGGGAGTATTAATTAAGGAAGTATAAAATATTGGATACTTAAGTGTTTGGAATAAGTGTAAATAGTAATGAAGTAATTCGGTATGTCAAAAAGAGGACCTAATATTTACTCCAGGGGGACCTGGAGGAAATATTTCTCCGGTAAAAGTAATGCCCAATTTCTATCTTTGAATTCATTTCAATTCATCTAGCTCTTCTTCTACCTTCTTCTTTTCCTTCTCATAAGACTATCCAACTTTTCCATAAACACCATCAAATATCTAAAATCACCATTTTAATTTTTGGAAGCTTTAAAAAAAGAGAATTAAAACTTAAAATATGGGTTTTAAAAAAAAGTTGCAGAAAATCTGAACAGAGGAGGAAGCTAGAGCCTTTTTCTTAAGAACATGGGTGAATACTAAACCTTCGTTCTCACTAACCTTATCCTCTCAAAGAAATTGACGCCATTGATGAAAGGGGTTTTGAGGTTTTGAAGGTATGATTTTGGGAATGAAAATTATGTTAATTTAATTGGTTGATTTGAAGGATTAATTGAAATGATGATGAAAAAATGAAATGGGTTTTGAGGTTTTGAAGGATTATATTTTCACCGGATGAAAAATACCAAACTAATGAAAAAAAAAACTATTTCTCCCATTACTATATTCTGTGGGGAATTTCGCTCCACAAATTTTATTGTCGTACTTTGTCCTTGGAATCCAGGCAAGCCCTAATAGAAATAGGAGTAGGATAACTAGAAGACCAAAAGAGGGTAATGAAGGAGTCATAGCAAGAATTTTGTAGGGAAAGAGGTTATCATGAGAGTTTACAGCTCATTTACCTTTCACATACAAGGCCAAACATTGCATATGTTGTGAGTGTAGTTAGTAGATTAATGCATCTCTCATAAGTGCAACACATGACAACAGTTATCAGGATGTTGAGATACTTAAAGGGAACCAGTAGTAGGAAGATTCTCTTTAAAGCAAATAGGCTCCTAGATCTTGCAACATATACTAATACAGACAGCGTGGGAGACCGGGATGACAGGAAGTCTAGTTCTGGGTACTTTAATCTAGTGGGTGGCTTGGAAGAGTAAAAAGCAAAAGGTGTTTCGCCTTATCCAGTGCTGAAGCTGAATCTAAGGGAATTGCCAAATGAGATACATAAATTCTCTAGGTTAGGAAACTACTAAGTGGGCTAAACTTACAACAGAAAAAGGCACGAAACCTATACTATGACAATAAAATAGTTATTTGCATCTCTGAGAATCCAGTTCAACATGTTGAACTATGCATTTCGAGATTGACAAACATTTCATATAGGAGAAGTTAGAGAAGAAGATCCTTAGTCTTCTATTTGTCAGATCAAAAGATCAACATGCCGATATTCTCAAATAAGTTGTGGCATATGAAGCTTTCAGTACTGCTCTGTGCAAGTTAGGCATTGATGTCCCAATGTCTAACTTGAGGCGAGTGTTGAAAAGAATATATTTAGATAATATTGTGATTTTGTAATTATTCTTTATTATTTTGTATTTATTCTAGTGTCCTAAATTAGTTCTATTACTCTTGTATAAATAGGAGCTTAGTCTCTTATTATCATGCAATACAAAACAGTTTTCAAAACCCAAAACACTCTTAATTTTGCATTATTAATTTCTTCACAAGGAACAAGAGTGGAGTGTTTTGAAATGGAATTAGTCTGATCACCATGGCACATTAATACATACTACTACCGGAAAAGGAGCACTTGAGACCATGGTATCAAAACTCGGCCGAGTCAACTCGGAACGGGCGAGTTAACACGGATTTTCAGCTCACCGTTCCGAGATCTCGCGATTCGTAACGTTGTGTAAGAAAACGGCGCACCAAGACGCAAATCGGTCGATTTTACCGTTTTAAAACGGTGTATCTCGCTTAATACGGGCGAATTTCTTCTTACGACCGCTAGATTGACGTAACCCGCCATTGGAGAAGGTGCAGCTGAGCTTGAAGCAGTGATTGCTCGAGAAGATGAAGTCTGGTTAGAAATTTGATAGAATATACAATTTAAAAAGTGAATAAAATAGGTTTAAAAAGTGTGATGACAAAGTACGTTGTAGCCTGTAGGGTGGCTGCTACTTGCTAGCTGTCATCCATTATCTCATTTTACTTTTTTTTTTTGAATATACTTTTACTAAGGGAGTACAGCTATACTAATTAGTAATTAAAGGTTGGTTGTTTTCTTCTAAAATATTTTTGAAATTATGGATTTTTTTTATTTCTTAACTTTTTTATAAATATTTATATTTGTGATTTTATTATTTTGTTATATTATTTATGATATATTTTTTAAAAATTAATAAATTTTTAGTAGTAGTATATTTATTTATTTATATAGGGATAATAGTAAGCAAAATTTTATTAATTATAATATTTACATAATGCTAAAGGTTGAATTGCATTAATTAGTATAATTAATATTTTAATATCTTATTTAAAATGATATATACTTATATTAAATATTAATAATCATCTCATATAAAACTATATCGCGATCCGTTCCGCGATAAACGAATTTTATCCGATCCCGCGACCCGCCATCGCGACCGCGACCGCATTTTTACACTATTCTTGAGACAGAAGCTACCAAAGAGCATCTGCTCGAACGAGCAAGCTTCATGCTTGAATGAGCAGCAAGATCAGAAGCTCATTAGGACATACAACAATTGTTGACGCTTTGTAATATTAGTGCCCTACTTCCTCATTACTTTTAATTGTTGTATGTAATGGTGCAGAGCCAAGCAATATCCTTGAGCCTCTCATATCCTCTCCTTAGCAAACTTATAATTCTCTACTCATCTTTAGTTTTTCACAAACACTTATGTATTTCATAGGTATAATTACCTTCAACTTATATTAAGCTTTTAGCTCGTATATGAATAAAATAGTTTAGGATGGTGGATGTAGCCTCATTAATGGTGAACCGCCTTAAATCATGGTATTAATGTTTGTATTATCTCTCATGCATAAAATCATCTTAATAATATAATTGCAAATAACCTTGTAATATTAGTGCACTTTCAAGCCATGATCTTCAACTAATACATTATTTTAATCCTAAATATCTCTAATTATGCATAATTAAAAATTATAACACGTTGATATAAAAAAATTACATTACCATGAATCAAATAAAATTCAATTTGACTATATTTTAGCTTTTAAATTAAGAAAAAATGCACATATTAGTAATGTTTGATGGATGTGTCAAATTTAAATGTGATTATCTATAGCTATTACTAAAACAAAACAATGCTGACATCATCACTATTTAAAAATGCTTACACGTCACAACCTCAAGAAAAATTTTCCCTCCAATACTCAATGATGATGTCATTGATTTTATGACTACTTTTTTATATTTGACTTTATTACTCACATTTAATGTATTTGAAAATCTTATATATTATTTTTTTTCAAATATTTATAAAATCTTTAATTTTATTTATTAAATGAATATTATTTAGTGTATTTGGATATTTTGAGATGGTTTAAACATAATATACTTTTATTATGATTTTTTATTATTTATATAATAAGTTGCCTAAATGCAATGTTTAATTCTAATATGATTCAGGTAGTGATTATTTTATGTAAGTCAATTGTATTTTTCATGACAAAAATTATTTTTTCGTTTAAACTTTTATAAAATAATTTTACATATTTTTGTGTTAAATTTGATTTTGTAATTTATGTCAGAAAGTTTAACAAAATCGTGCATCGCACGGGCACTATCTAGTTATTACTAATGGATAACAAAGGGTATTATAACGGAAAAGTTGCCCTAAATAATCTAATTTTTTATTGATTTTCCTACAATAATTCAAATATTTGATTAAACATGAATAATCCCAATTAAAGGAGGTGTTTGCTAATAATGCACATAACCTTTTACCTAAGCAATAAGACGTTTTGCATAAAATAAAGTAAATATAAAATTAAATTATAAAAACTTATAATACAAAAAAACATAAATGATAAATACCTAAGTTTATTTTTGGATTTTAACATTTAGTAATTTTTAATAATTTTGATTTTATATTTTATTTTTCTTTTTTTAAAGCAATTAACTTGCAATAGACGGTCACTTTTTTAGCAATATTGTTCTTAGGTAAATAATCCTAAACATTAAAAAAAATAAATTATTTTGAATAACTTTTTCTATTAAAATTATCAGGAAAATGAAAAAAAAAATAAAAATAGGAGGTGTGTAGAGAAGAATGAAGAAAGTTAAATGTTAGTTCGGTGCCAAATTAAGTGACCCCAGTCCCCAAATCACATGATGATGTTAATAATAATATTCCCTCCTATTCAAAATTATTGTCCACTTTTCTTATTTAGTTAAGTCACTTTAATTGTCCACTTTCTATTTTTGACAAAGATTTTTTACCTAAATACCCTTAACTACCCCAACTTATATTATTTAAAATATCCCACCTACCATCTTTTCAATTATTATAATCACTTACATACCCCAATTATCACCTTTACAATTAGTATAAGCACTTAAAATACTCTAACTATCATTTTCTTAAAATTCGTGTCCAACCCAAAGTGAACAATAATTTTAATAGGAGGGAGTAATATTAATAATAAAATAATAATTGAATTTTGACACAATTAAAAAGGAACACATGAATACCGGTGGTCACGTCAATAATCACGGAAGAAACCTTAAAAACTCGCTTTACGCGGTTCCGCTCTCTAATTTACTACTACATTACTATTTACTCATTCATGTTTTCTAGCTAAGTCCAGGGTATCCAAGAGTATTGACTGGATTCAGTTGTTTATTTTTAGAACAAGAGCTTCTAAGCATGTTTAACATGTTCGATCGCACAGGGCCCTGAAAAATTACGAGTCTCAATATTGAATTACCTAGTATATATTAAGTATTGAAGATACAAAATTGTTAGAAAAATATTATAATTTTTAAAATTGCACAGAGTCTTCATAGAATTACTCAATTTTTGTTCCGCCTCTGATTTTTATTGCTAAATATTTGGAGTATGTTTTTATTTAAAAATAATAAAATTTGAACTTGTAACATGTTGTTACTTAGGTTGTTTTTTTATTATTATGCTAATAAATCAACACAATTAAAATTTAAATTGATGACTAAAGTTCCACGATATATAATACTCCGTTTACTCTATCAAGTGGTGAATGTATTTTAATTATAGACCGATTGTTTTCTGTGGAAAATATTTTTCTTTGAAATTAATTTTATTTGAATTATTCATAGATGAACCCGTGATTATTTTCCATATTTTGGTTTGATAGATTATTGTGACTGTGACTGTGACTGAGATGGAGCCATATGCATGGGAGATAGAAGAATGGATGACACTAGATTAGTCCAAAGAAAGTGTTAGATGAGAATCAAACTCATATTTGTAGAAAGTAATTTTTGCTGTAAATGAGACAAAACCCAATTATTAATATGAAGGTAAATTTGTAAATCTTTTTATGGAAATAATTATTTACAAAGTGAAGGAAAATGATTTACTTATACAAAAAGTTTAATAGAACACTATAATACAATTTTGTTATTTTTTTCAACCAAACTAAACACTTTTAAAATGTTTACCATTTACTTATTAGAATTTTGTTTTATTTTGTATATAAGTAACAAAAGTCATGTATTACAATTTAATAACAGAAACCGCAAAATTTCACGTGGTATTCTCATAGAGCCCAGCTAAATAAAAATATTTTATTGGTTGATATTGATTTATAATACAAATAATATTGTTAAAAATTTTATACTTTAATTTTAAGTTAAGTAATATTTCATTTATGAGGAAATATTAAATAGGTGCAGTACTAGTTTAACTTTAGACTAAAGTTCATATGATACTTACTCATAAAATAATATTGAGCCTGACATTATTTGTATATATGGAACATAATAGGCTTGGATTGTAGTGAATTATAATATTAATATTTGTTAATTCACATAATTATTCTAGGAGTATGACTTTAAATACGTATTTGAACAATAATCTCGATCCTTATTTTTATTTAAATTAAGCAACAAGTTTAAAGAATTTTTTGCTAAATTAATAGCTATTAGAGTAAATCATAGAACAACATATACACATTTCAAATTAAATTTTGTCTTCAACGGGTCGAGATCCCAATATAGTCTTTTGATCAATACTATCACTTTTTGAATGCGCAATTCGCTTAAATTTACCTAAGAATATCCCAAAATCGACCATAATTCTCTTTTTTTGATTTGGAATTTGCAAGGAAATTAATAAATCATCTAACACTTATTAATATATATGGATGACTATATTGGGTTTACCATAAGGTAGAGACTTTTTCTTCTATTATTGTGATAAAATATGAATCTTACGACCTACATTAGAATAATATAAATGATAAGTGATTATTTTCACTGGAACTCATAAAGAAAAAGTATTAAATATTTTCAAAAAAAATATGCTCACTATAAATATAAAAACTAAAATCACACAAAGTATGTTAATTTTTAGAAATATTTTTTATTTTTAAATGGTGGACAATGCTTTTGACACCACAAAAGAAAAATAAAATAAAAGCACTCCTAAATCCTATCATTTGAAGATAGTGAACAACTAATCCTAATAAATTAGATAAAAATAACTTGATTAAATAATGTATCTTAAAGCAATCTTTTTATTAACGTCTTAAATACAAACTCATACGTATACACATTTGAAGATAGTGCAAATCTATTCCAAATTAAATAAACAAAATCACTTTTGATATTAAGTTATGTCTCAATTTTGAAACACAAATTGTTGTGAGAAACAGTCTCTTTGATAGACTATCTCTAATTGGGTCGGCCCATAACGAAAAATGTTAAGTTAATATTTTTATTATTTTTATTAAGCTTTAATGGATTAGACTTGAAAAACGTCTCTAAGAGAGACGGTCTCTCATGAGACCGTCGTCAATTGAAATAAGTATTACATTTTTCAAAATAAAATTCTAAATTGAATTCTTTTTTTTTTTCTTCCTTAATTACCATAATAATAAAGTAAATTTATACTAGTCCACACTTTAGCATACGTATATAATAAATACATCTAAATAAACCATCATCACCCTACCCTTTACTTCAAACATTAATTCATCCCCATTAAAAAGTCATTTCTTCCATCCCATACCCAAACCCCATAAACCATAAAACCATTATATTTCTTTGTTTTTTTTCTTGCATTATTAATTATAGTAATAATAAAAATAATTAATAATGGTTGAGAAATATTATTGGTTGTTTCTTTCCTGCATTGCCTTGATTTTTCTATTTCAGTCCGGTGCTGCTGATAATCCTTACCGATTCTTCGACTGGCATGTCACTTATGGCCATGTTTATCCCCTAGGCGTTCGACAACGGGTTCGTTAATATATCCTATTTTCTAAAATCTTTCTTATTTATAATATAATATATTTGTTGTTTTACTCTAATTATTATGATTGTAAGAGTATATCATATATATATATATATATGGATTCAACGTTTTTGGTTGAGTTGATTCTTTTATATGGTATCAGAGTTCGACGTATAAGATGTAACAAGTTCAAATTTCAATCACTCCTAATTTAAAGTGCAATATTTAGCGCCAAGTATGAGTTGGGCATGTATTACATCTACATGTTTGAGGGGTGTGTTAGAGTACATAACATATTCTGGGTCTCAACCATCAGTTTAACATTTTGATGGAGTGTTTTTGGACAAAAAGTCTATGGACCAAGAAACAACTATTAGTGGTGTTTTATAAAGGAGATTTTGGTATGATTTTGGTAAAATTAATTAAAAAAATGAAATCTGATACAATGTTATATTTTCTTGACTGGATTTTTGAATAAAATTAAAATTAAATGTTGTACAACATAGTCTTACAATTATGGTGATGAGCAATGTATATGCATGTTTCAATGTCTTATAATAAGTTTTTTCTTCTCAAAATAATGTTACTCCCTCTGTCATTATAATATATATTGATAGTATTTATATAACATATTTTAATATCTCAACCATCTACTTATATATTCTATCTCTATTTATGTTTCATGTTAATTAATATATTAATTTATTATTTTAATTAAACTGAAGCATATTATGAAATAGAGTTAGGCTGTTTCCGCTTTAAAAAAAATGTATGTTTGGCTTATTCAAAGGTAAATAAACTTTTTGTGAGAAGTTTATAATGTATTTTTGGATTGGCTATAAAAGATTATAATTGTATGAACTTCGTAACAGAATTATACCCCCTCGGAACCAATTTAGTTGTCCAATTTTCATATTTGGCAAATTTATATCAATTATCTCATTTCCTTTTTTATCAATTTTTTTTACCTAAATACCTTATGTTCACACAAGTAGTAACCAAAATGCCCCCACTTTTATTACTTACAATAACTCAACTACCACCTTTACAATTAATTTAATCAATTAAAATACCCAACTACCACTTTTTTAATAGACCCCACATGTACCCTTAATAACCGTGCTCAAGCAAATGGGACAATTAAATTGATTCGGAGGGAGTAGTAGAATTATAGGTATAAAAATAATAATAATTTTGATGGGTTGTTTTGTGAATAAAAATGCAGGGAATTCTTATCAATAAGCAGTTCCCAGGTCCAGATATAATTTGTGTGACTAATGATAATCTCGTTATCAACGTGTTTAATCACTTGGATGAGCCATTTCTTATTTCCTGGTTTGTTATTTCTCTCATTTATCCCTTTATTATTATTACTAATTAATTATAAAAGAAAAATAACATAACTAAACGTTCAGGTTATATTATCTCAAAAAAAAAAAACGTTCAGATTATATAAGCTTATAGGATGAAAATACTAAGTTTAAAATTCGTTTCAGTGAACATATCACTTAAGTTCAACCTGATAAACTACTTTTGGTTAAAATTTATATGATTACATTTTTTAAAAATTAAAGATTAAAAACTTGTCAATTGCTACCTATAACCTATCTATCACCATCATATTTGTTAATACATAAATTATAGTATGAAAATTCTATTTTAAAAAAAATAAATTTAGAGCTTTTAGTTCATTAATCCTCAACCTTTATTTTATGTATAATTAAGCTTTCACACCCTTAAAGAAATAATACACATAAAAAGATTCACCAATATTTAAGATAGTTTTCCATTTAATTTTTTATATGTGTTTTGGGTTAGTAAAAAGTATTTTATACTTGTCTTATTTTGTATTTAATTCTTATTTTAGTTTCTATTTTATTATATCAACTTATTATAATTTTTAGCGAATTAGAGACATTTTTAAAATTAATATCATGCATTACGAAGTGTGCTACAATAATTAAATATCACATTTAATAGAAGGGAATATGATTTATGAGCCATATGGTTCATTAAAAACAATTTTCTAGTTGACTAGTTTTGATTGTGATTGTAGTTGCTAATTTTAGGAAAACATTAGAGTTAGAGTTACCTTTCAACATACTTCATTGACTCTAAAACTTACCGTTTCAAATAAGTTATCTCAAATTCTTGTGAGAGACGGTCTCTTTAAGTGACCATCTCTATTGAGTTGGTCCATTAGGAAAAATTTAGAGTAAATACAGGCAATAAGCTTTAATGAATTGGACCTAAGAGACGTCTCTCCAAAAGACAGTCTCTCAAGAGACTAGCTGATAAGTTATTAGTGTGATCGGCTTGGAAAACACTTTCATATTATAATTGATTATCATATATATATTCAACTTTATAACTAATACTAGGATAGAAATTTTTAAATACGTCAATATTTTAATGAAATTTTAGACGAACGGAAATATTAAATGAAAGTGCTTAATAAAGTACTTACATACGTATATTGTAATTAAAAATGAATTATATATAACGAAACACAAAATAGGTTGTTAATAAAGAGTTTATAGAAAATTTATTTATTATTGAAAATGTAATATAACGATGGAGATGTTACTATAGATTGATATACCATTTCTCTTGAATGTAATTTAAGATCATGGTTATTATTGAAAATATTATTCACCAACACTTAAGTTTGAGAAAAGAGAAATGATATGAGCAAATAATTAAGTTGGTCAAATGGTCTAATTATATTGTAATTCATGCCATTGGAGTGAAACCAAATTTTTATTTTTGTAAAGGAATAATTATATTATATAAAAACTGATTGCTTTACATATTCCAATTGGATAATTTATTGAGTGATTTTATATTCCTACCATTAAAATGAAACCATCTTTATTTTTATAAAGGAATAATTATTGACTGATTTAAAATTTCTGCCATTAAGTATTAGCAAATTGATAAAGTACATAACATATTCGTAAGTTACAACTATTAGCATATCAACTTATAGTTTAAATGCAATAATATGTTTGTATGTTACATATTCGCTTTCATCCATCCAACTCACGAATAAATTGATAGTTATAATCCCAGAATATAGTATAAGGTATGGGATGATTAAAATTATTATTATCAATGACCCTTTAATAACTAGTTTAATTTGAAATTTTCAAATAAAATATTTTTAGAGTGAGATAATTTTAATTGAACTGACTCAAAGTACAATTATTGTCTTTAATTAATTACTTATAAAGCATTTAGTATTTTAAAGTGATTACTTTATGTAATTATATTTTAAAGTGATTACTTTATGTAATTATAAAGTGATCACTTATAGTCTAAATTGATCACTTGTAATCTTAAAGTAATCACCTAAATTTTGAAGTGGTCAGTTATAATCTTAGAGTGATCACTTAAACCTTAACATAATCAATTAAAAAAATAAACTAATTATATAAACTCGTGTTAAAGTGAAAAAAGTGATACAGACTTGCAGGTTTGAAATTAGAAGCCGCGAAAGAAATGAAAAGAGGTAAAGAGCATTATTAAAAGACACAATGAGAATAAAAGTAGTAGTGTTTTATTAAGGCATGTAATCAATTACGCTTAAATTTCGGACAAACAAGTTGGCCCCAACCAATTTTCCCTCAAGGGAAAAACGTGAGTGGTGTAAATAATGAGTGTACTCTACTACCTTTCACACCTCTTTTCTTTCCTCTATAATATAAAGTAATGGCATGTTTTGCAAATTTGAAATTCATTTTTAAATATTAAATTGACTTAAATACTATATTTAACAAATTTAAATTTACAAATGTGAAATTGAATCAATTCTACATAGAAGTTCAGCACAATGTAAAAATTGGTCAAATATTAAAATTTGCAAATTACAAGTGTTTAGGTGTTATTTACAATTCTTGAATTTGAATACCAAATTTAAATTCTTTATTTTCAAATAAATTCTATGTTGTCAAACACTAATTTAAATTCCATAAGTTCTAAAATCTAAAGTATTATTACTATTAATGCTTTTTTTTCTGTGCTTATTTAGTTAAAATTCTACCTTTTTAAAAAGTATATATCTATATGACTATTCTAAAAGAGCTTTTAACTAAAATAATCTCTCAGCTGCCTCCCATAATAATTGCTCCATTAGCAATTGTTCGGGAAATTAAAAAAAAAAAATGAGGAAATTAGTAACTAAAATTAAAATGAGAATTAAAAATAAGTGTGGTTGATGGCTTAAAATAAATTAAGGCAAATTTAATAGGACAGGCTAAAAGGAAAAGTGAAGCAAATTTCGTGAACATAAGCTATTATTGGTGTAAATTATTGACCATACGTTTCCCACTTGACCGGACACATTTGCTAATGCTCTATTTTTATCATAAATATCTTTACTTTTGGTTAGTCAAGAATTACACTAAGTTCATATTTTAAATTTTTGTATTGAAACGAATGTTATAGCTTATAGATTAAGAATACAATACAACATAAAAGTAATTGATGAATAATTTCAAATGTTAAATACAACACTTATTCTAAGTATTACATTTCCACTATATCTTGTTGGGGTTTTTTATATACCTTTAGAAAGCGTTTTTCACTAATAATAGCTATTTGATTGAATTATAAAAATAACTTCACTAAACATTTATTAATTCAAAATTAAATTACATCTAGTCTAGATTACTAAAATTGTATATACATACACGAAATTACAATTAATTAAGGATGTTATAGAAAAACTCAATAAAGAAAATGACACAATCAAAAAAGCGTATAAAATTGTCTGCATGCTTCATAATGTAGTTGTAATTATCATTCACTATTGTTTTTCTTAAGAAATTATTATTTAGTAATTCCTCTTTGATGAAATACTTCCTACATTTCAATTATAAACATATTCATAATTTGGTTTATTGTTTTATTTAATTTATTTTCAATTAATTATTTTGAAATTAGTATGGTGTTTAATTAGTGTATTATTTTGGTAGACTCTTTAAAGGGATTAGGAATAGGAATAATATCCGTTATTGGAATGCTATTTTAGTATGATATCCGTTATTGTTATCATTATCATATTTTTCTCTCTATGCCAATATAAACAACTTTTTAATGATAAAACATACAACATATTATATATTTTGGGGGCTCAACGAATCATAAGCTTAAGCTGGTGATTAAAGTCGTAATATAAATAATAAAACAGGTCCTCTCTTGAGAGGCGTCTATACTCTTGAAAGACCGTCTATAGTATAGACGTCTCTCAAGAGCCCAACTCATATCTCCCTTTTAACTTACAAAATCATTAATCAGTTTTTTTTTAAAAATTTATAAATTGGGTCAGCCTAAACTTGAGACGTCTATTATATAGACAGCCTTAAGTAAGAATTTGTGATAATAAAATAATGAAATTGGCAGGGATGGGATTCAACAAAGGAAAAATTCATATGAAGATGGAGTATATGGAACAACATGTCCAATTCCAGCAGGAAAGAATTTCACATACAAATTTCAAGTAAAGGATCAAATTGGAAGCTACTTTTACTTCCCTTCAACAGCATTTCACAAAGCTGCAGGTGGTTTTGGTGGAATAAGGGTTCTTAGTAGACCTCTTATTCCTGTTCCCTTTCCTCCTCCTGCTGATGATTTTACTCTTCTCATTGGTGATTGGTACAAATCTAACCACACGGTATATTTTCTAAACCACTCCAACTATATATACACTCATTTGTGATTGATTTTCTGAATTGCGGGCTAGGTCGAGAGAATGAGAGGTTAGGTGAGATTCGAAATCAACATCTCGTCTGAAAAATACGACATATGCTTTAACTAAAACAAGACTTTCAAATGTAGTCCAACCCCATAATATCTCAAAAATTGAGATTTAGATAAGGTTTTTGAGAGATATAACATTATTACTTATATGTAATTTTGTTAGATTCAATTTAATATAAAGCTTTAAGTTTACAATTTTTGTAGTTTTTAATGACGTGTATTTACAAGTATTAAGGTTTAAAATTTCAATGAGTGTCCTATGAAACGGCCTAAGCCGTTGGACTTGCAAAGCCCTGTAAAGTTTTTTGGAGAAAACATTTTGACGTATCAATTTCAAGACTTAAAAGGCTAATTTCAAAGTTGTTAAAAAACAATTTCAATGTTTGAGTTATCCTACTTTGAATTTGAAATGTGAATTTTGAATCTTGAAACTGGTCTTTTAAGTGCTAAAATTGACTTTTTAAACCTTAAAACTGCCAAATTTCACGACCTAAAATGCCTATTTCAAAACCTTAAAATAGGTTTTTAAGTTTTGAAAATGGTTTTTTAAGCTTTGGAGTTAGCCCTAAGTACACTTGAATTGGTGAAAAAATTTGGTTGCTCAATAAGACGTGTCATACACAAAATTTGTGTACACCCTCCGAACCAATTTAGTTGTCCCATTTGCTTGGGCACACTTATCGAGATAACATTTTGACACGTAATATCTCTAATCATGCTTAAATAAAAGTTATGAAAAGTTGATAAGAATAATCCTTGCATTAAAACGAATCAAACAAGATCTCACATAACTATGTTTTAACTTATGGATTAAGAATAAAATACAAATTAAATGACATTGATGAATAGTATAAAAAATCAAATGGAACAACTATACTAGTTTGGAGGAAGTATTAAAACTTACTTTGAAAACTGTGAAAAAGTAAATTGAATAAAAAATAAGTAGTATTCTATTCATATGAAATACTTCAATGTCGTAATGTAATTGAAATTTCTTATTTGTTACTGAAATAATATTTTCTTTTCTTGGGGATTTGCTGTGGCAGAAATTGAAGGCAATTTTAGACCATGGAAAAAAGCTTCATTTGCCTGATGGAATTCATATTAATGGGCGACGAGCAAATACTGCTATTTTCAATGTTGAAAAAGGTACAACATGTTAACCATGGCCATTATATTTGATCATTATTCTTATACAAGTGTATATATATTAAAATAAATTTTTTAATGACTACGCTTAAATGCAAGTAAACACTATTCATCAATCAGTTTTATTTCACAAGAAAAATATAGTCAAATGGGATTTTATTTAATTCGTCTTTATGCATACTTTCATATATCAACTTTTTGTCAATTTTAAAACAGTAGATTAAATAACGTAAAAACTGAAAATGTAGTCATTAAGGTTGGGAATCATAAATTTACAAATTCTGTATGTTTTTGAAATTGGCAGGTAAAACATATAGGTTTAGGATATCAAATGTGGGAGTCCAAAACACCCTTAACATAAGATTTCAAGACCATAAGATGAAGCTAGTAGAAGTGGAAGGGACACATACTATGCAACAACTCTATTCATCGTTAGACATCCATGTTGGCCAATCGTACTCCGTTCTAGTCACTGCTGATCAGGACGTCAAAGACTTCTACATTGCGGTGTCAGATCGATTCCACGATGTTATCCACACAACTACAGCAATCCTCCACTATAAAGGCTCCAATACCCCTGTGTCTGGCCCTCCTCCGGGTGGACCCACCTCCGAAATTGGTTGGTCCCTCGAGCAAGCACGTACTATAAGGTAAAACCGACACATTTTCTTCACTGTATATTACTTCCGTTCTGACATATTTTGCAATTGACTTGTAACATATTTTGCGAGTACGACTAATTTATTGCACTAATTTGTGTTTAAATTTTATGTTTATTAATAGAACAAATTTAACAGCAAGTGGACCAAGGCCAAACCCACAAGGATCATACCACTATGGAGAAATTCCACTGAGCAGAACAATCAAGCTTAGAAGCTCTGCAGCTCTTGTGAATGGAAAGCAAAGATATGCTGTCAACAGCGTTTCCTTCATTCAAGCAGATACTCCTCTTAAGCTTGCAGATTACTTCAACATCTCGGGTGTTTTTCGAGTCAATAGCATCCCTGATCACCCTACCGGAAAAAGCATGTACCTTGACACTGGGGTTTTGGGTGCTGATTACAGAACCTTCATAGAAATTGTTTTTGAAAACAAAGAGAACATCATTCAAAGTTGGCACCTTGATGGCTACAACTTTTTCGTTGTTGGGTAAGTCGAGTTATTAACTTATTAACTATAAATAAAGTTATCGTATTTAGATCATCATCATTACCATAACCGGTCTATCCCGCTCATAAAAAACTACGATTAGGGTCTGAAAAGGGAAGAAATACGACAACTATATTCCTCCGTCTAATTGAGTTTGCGACACTTCGTAGAAAAACAAATGTAGCAAACTCAATAAAGTTCTCGGGTAATCAAGGATAGAGGTGTTACACCCCTTGTTTACTAGATCAAAGTATTACATGAAGGATGGAACTATACAGGCGCATATGAATCTATTCTAACCTTACTTACGATGAGACTCGACTATTTTGATGGCAGAATGGATGGCGGAAAATGGTCACCTGAAAAACGAACACAGTACAATCTACACGATGCAATATCGCGGTGCACAGTACAGGTAAATAACACATGAACTAATAAACTAAGACAAACAAGACACATTGACATTTTGACATTTTGTTCATTTCATCATGTATGTTATAGGTATACCCGAAATCATGGACGGCGGTGTATCTTTCATTGGATAATGTTGGGATGTGGAACGTAAGGAGTCAGTTCTGGGCACGCCAATACCTGGGGGAGCAATTTTACTTGAGAGTTTATACAGCTTCACATTCATTAAGGGATGAATATCTGTTGCCTGATAATGCCCTTCGCTGTGGCAAAGCTCTCAAGTAATCTGTTATTATCGGTTATAAACAGATACTCTTTGCTATTTTAAGTACTTGCATATTTATGTGAGGGAAGGGAATTGAAATTAATTAAAAATCCCTTCTTGGGATTTTAAATTTTATTAACATTTTGAATTGAAATTTGTTTATTGAGGAGAACTGGCAAACAACTCGAATGCCAGTTTTAGTGAATATCTTGCTCTATTATTGTTTGTTCTTGAATGGCTATTTTGTCCTATATTCTTATATTGCATTTCGTTTTCTTGAATCGCTAATATCTCTAGTTATAACACAAATCTAATAAGACTTCCGTGTCACTATATTTTTTTTCTCAAACTCTATTCAATGATTAAAGTCCAAGTATAATTTGTAAATAATGGGTGTGTTTGACAATGGCTAATAGCTGGTGCCTGGTAGGCTAATTGCTTATAACCGTTACAGTGGCTAATTGCTTATAGTTATAAGCAACTTGTTCAAAAACAGCTTATTCATAACAATAAGTTGTTTCAACCAGTCAATTTACCATCATTACCATTAAATGGTTTGACCATCCAACCTTCTAGTTCTGTCAAAATAAGTTAAAATTACCCAATAAAGTATTTTGTCAAACACCATCAATGTAAAAGTCATGCAAGTAAAGAAACAGAGAAAATCTTCATATGTGAAATTCAGGTACACTTGCTATCAAGAGTCGATGAAACAACTTTTTTGTCATTGTAAGTACTCCTATTAAGCAGCTTCCATCCAACCACTCAAACACTAAATATGTGGGAGCTTAAGTTGAAACCACTAATTAACATTGAAGTACTAAAATAATTGTAAGAATTTAGAACATCAAAGAGTGACAAGATCAAGCCTCAGGTTTAAATCAATTATTTATATATGAGGTACAAAGAAATTGAATATCACATTCACCATGATGAACATTGTAGCTAAATATCAACAGTATTTCATTACTGATCCCACAAAAGTACACTCTGCAAATACAGCGTAAAGAGAAATTATATAGAGAAAGGAAGCATCAGAACTCAAATTCACCTTCGAATTAGATGATCAGCATTGCGAATGGTAGCCTCGGGTATATATTACCTTGTACATAGAATATGCGCCACAATTATTGAGAGTATCTGTTACAACACTTCAAGCCTCAGCAACCTGATCAAGCCACAAAGAAAATAACAATGTCAGCAGACTTATCACCAGTATCTTCAATGTGGCCTTTGTCAAAACCTTGTACAAGTAATCAGATACGGTCATACAGAAGAGTGAAAAGTACAAAATAATGTCTAATACTGATTAGAGAAGGCAGCATTTAGGAATAGACAACCATAATTGTATCACTTTAGGATTCTTGTCAAGAGATCACAAGAGCCCAAACATTTAATTTACCTATCCACAACATTTGCCTATCCACAACAATCCCTTGTGCTACTGGTGTGAATATTTAATTTACCCCCAAAATGATGGAAAAGAATTGAATGGTATAAGAAAAATGATGGAAAAGAAAAATGATCAACCGTTTTTTGAGAGATCACTGCACCACTCAAAATTCTGATCCAAACCGACCAACCGACCAACTGACCAACCGAGATCCGACTTCGTTTTCCAAAACTTCGATGAATTTTTTTGTTTTACATTGATATTTTTGAGTTGTAAGTAGAAATATCATTAGTTTGTCGGTTTTTATTATTTGAGATTACTATTGCACGAATATCACTTGAAAGTTGTTTTTCGCCCAATATAATAAGAACAAATATTTTTAAAATTTTCACGAAAAAATTACTGGGTATTTTAAGTTAGTTTAGAGCAATCAAAAATAAATAATGATAAATCTAGACCCGTTAGATCAAACCCGACCGACCCAAAACCAACCAATCTGACAAGTCTTCTAAAAACCTACATCACGTCTTAAGATGGTTATGATTTGACCCCAACCCCTAAAACGCAGTCAACGGCCACATATGCATTAAGGCGCCCACTTAAGTTAACTCGAAGGGCACTCCTAACATCAAAAAAATCCTTGGCAAACCTCCAAACACGAGTAGGTTGGTAAACCTAAATATCATCCTTCCATTCGACGAAACCAAAAACAAAATCGCCCTGTTATGACCCCTAAATCCAGCATAAGTATTCAAAATATGCCAATAATATTATATTTAAACCTATTCCGAATTACAACTCCGGGCACTACTAACTACAAAAATCAGCATGAAATTTTCACCTTATTCCTAAGTTTACAATAAAGTTTGCCAAAACAGATAGCAACTTGATTTTTGTTACGTTAGCAATAAGCACATACACCAAACTAAGCATTATTCAGTTCTTAGTTGTATTCTGAAAGCAGCAAAACCTATTTTATCTCCCCCATTTGTTGTTCAAAACTCCATCACTATGAGAACTTAAACTAGAATCTTATTTTAGTTTTCCACAATTTAGCCCATATTTCCATGAACTTTTAGTGTTGAAAAAAAGCTCAACCACTTTCTTCATTAGTGATAGAACATCATTCCAGCAACGCTCAAGAATAATTTGGATGTAGGGCTAAAACAATGGCTAATTATAAGCAATTTAGCATTCTCAATGCAAATTTCATTATTGGCTGTTAATAACTCAAGATATAGTACAATAAAGTCCAACTATAGAGCCTATCCTTGTGTACCAATCTCCAAGGTATTTTATATTCCTTATTCCAAGGGAAGGATTTTTGAACCCGACAATTGCACCATTTGTTGTAAAGTAATTTGAAACTCATGCAAGATTAGATTGTACAAGAAAGCATCAGAGAATCGATGCTTTATACATAGAAGATAAAAGGTATTGATGCTTGGTGACTCGAACTAAGTCTGAAACATGGGTTGATGAATCAAGATGGGCGGATTTCCAGAGAACACATCGAGTCGGCATTTGTTGGAGGCAACCTGAAGACATGTTGGCTTTAGACTCTGAAGTCTGGAAGTTTTCCAACATCAAAAGCAGACTCGGCTTCCTTGGTGTTGAGGGAAACGTCGAGTCGGTGTTTACTTCTGATCTCAGAAGTTTTTGTCCAGAACCAAAAGTCAACTCGACTTAATCTGGGTAGGCACAAAAGTCGACTCGACTTTTTGCACGTGTCGACGGTTTATTATGTTCTTGTGCGTTGAATTTTGTGTTTATGTAACCTAATTTCTTTCTATGAGAGGTTTACTATATAAACCCCTCTTGTAATTAGGATTAGGGTTAATAGAAAAACAAGAGCGAAAAGTGAGCTGCCTTTAGAATTTTCTAAGATTCATCTTTGTAATCTTCATGTTTAATAGTGAATTAAAGTTCTCGGTGTCTGTGGAACTAATTATCGCATTGATAGAGAACCTTGTTAGTTCTTTGGTAAGAATCACAGAGATAGCACATCAATATAGCAAGAACAAGAAAAGAAAAGAAAGAAGAAGACAGAAAAAATGAAGGAAATGCTGAATTTCGAGTATTTAGCTTACTCCAAAACAACCTCAGGCTTTTGTATTAATTTTAAGCATGAATACATCATTTGAGTCAATTATTTATAATAAGTAAGATTACTGCCAGCTCATACATAATAATCGTTTCATTCCCCTTACCCACTACCCGTTCAGTTATGGCCTCATTACTACTTAACAGAATTATTCTTAATAAAGTGACAACTCATCATTAGTGATATTTCTTCTGTTCCTTCTTTGGTATGTAATTATGTTGGGCTTGGGCTATTTATCCTTAGAAAATGGTGTAGCAATACCCCCCGTCAGAAGCAACACCTTGTCCTCAAGGTGGAAATCTGGGTACAAGGTGTCCATGTGTATAGCTTCTTCCCATGTGGAGTCAGATTCAGGTAACTTATCCCATTGAACCAACACTTCCAACTTTCCAGCAGAATTATACCTCCATTGCAGCAGTGCGTTAGAAATCGCCTTCATTTCTAAGTTATCCATGAGCTGAGCGGGCAATTCGAGTGGTAAGTGGCTTCCACAAGATTGCTATAACTGGGATACGTGGAAAACTGGATGAATGCGACACGTGTTGTTTGGGTGGGGTGGGAATTTTTGGGTATAATGGTAATTTGTGGGTTTAAAGTTTTGTTTTAAATCAATCTTTACAGCTAAGGACATTGCATGGTCAATGCTCACTGGTTCAAATAGCCTCAACTCCCTTCTAACATTCTCTTCCAAACCTTTAAAGTACACCCCCATTAAAAAGCTCTCGGGTATTGCTCCCAATGGATTTTCCCTCTCCACGAACTCTAAGTTGTACTCTGCTACTGAATTTAATTGTTCCACCCTCATCCATTGCTCATGTAAAGTACCTTCCTCATCCGACCTAAATCTCCTCAAAAGCAATCCCTTCAATTCCTCCCACCGTTTAAAGGGGCGACGTTGATGCTCCCAATGAAACCAGTGAAGAGTCGCACCCTCCAAGCTCACGACGGCGGATTCTAATGTTTCTTTCTCACTCAGGTTTAAAAAGTAAAATACCTTTCTGCTTGTATAATCCATCCATCCGGGTCTTCGCCAAAAAATACGGGTAAGTCAAGTTTTCTACTCCTCCAATTTCCCCTCCCTTCCTCATTGTTCACGGGTTGGCCCTCAGTTTCTTCTTCATACACTGAGAATTCGGGTGGGTTAGTGTTTTGGTTTGGGGTGTTTTGGATGAGTGTGTTTTGTGGATTTGGAGTAATCGGTTGATGAGGTCCGGGTTAGTGAGCTTATCACCAAGTATTTGGATGGTTTGGCTCAGGGTTGACATTTCAGTGGCGAGTGTACCATGATTTTAGGTGATGGTATGGATTTGGGATTTGAGATTTTGGGTGGTCAGATTAAGCTCTGAATGGAGTCGTTCCATTTCAGAGTTGATCAGCCGTGGTATTGCCCGTAGTTCGCCCTCCAAACGATCGATTTGCTGTGTATTGTTCACCATTTTCACTCTGATACCAGATTTGGTAAGAATCACAGAGATAGCACAACAATATAGCAAGAACAAGAAAAGAAAAGAAAGAAGAAGACAGAAATAAATGAAGGAAATGCTGAATTTCGAGTATTCAGCTTACTCCAAAACAACCTCAGGCTTTTGTATTAATTTTAAGCATGAATACATCATTTGAGTCAATTATTTATAATAAGTAAAATTACTGCCAGCTCATACATAATAATCGTTTCATTCCCCTTACCCACTACCCATTCAGTTATGGCCTCATTACGACTTAACAAAATTATTCTCTTCTAGTGACAGCTCATCATTAGTGATATTCCTTCTGTTCCTCCTTTGGTATGTAATTATGTTGGGCTTGGGCTGTTTATCCTTAGTAAATGACATAGCATTCTTGTTGTGTTTTCGTATTGTTCATTGTTTCTTGTATTATTTTAGGGTAATTGCTTCCGTTTTCCGCACAACAAAGGGACTGCTAGTTTTCAAGTTGGAGATGAATGAATATGGAAAATTTTTGGCTCTGGCAACGACTCAGTCACAACTCACAGCAAGGCATCCGAAAATTGTACTTCCCAAAGGGATTGGAAGATGAAGGGTGGAGGATGCTATGGTTATCACTCATACTGTAATTCTCCAATGGTCTCAAAAATAGAGCATGAAGCATGGCATCACTCATTCGAGGGGAGTGCAATTCCAAGATGATGTATATGATGGAAGAAAGTATAGCTTAGTTAATAATAATAATAATATTAACAAACTCACACTCAATCTACAGAGAATTCCAAGAATCTCTAATAAGAGTCTAATAAATGGTAATGCAAAAAGGAAACACACGAGAGGAAGGGAAGTCGAAAGGCCACTAGGACGATTAAAGATAATTACTGCTGCAGTAAAAACACATCTGAAGATTCAATGGGAAACCAAGAGACATATGTACATGTTAACATAGAAAACATAAAGGAAAAGGGGTATTTTACAACAAATAAGACTAATAGGCCTCTTAAGTTCCAAAGACCCATTTCAGAGGCAAATACAGCTTTGGAGCTAAGGAATTTTATGCATAAGGGAAATTTTGAAATAAGTAAGCTTGTTTTATAAAAAGTAAAATTAAAACTAAGTTGGAGAAAAAAGTATTTCTCAAAATAAGCATCTTCCGCCTGAAGCTAAGGTAACGCACTTACAGGGGGAGATGGTCAAAAGGTCAAACCCTTTTGTTCACCGTTTGAACATAGGAATTTGACTTTTTAAAATTAATAATAGCAAACAGACATAGGGGTTAAAAGTTCAGCGAGCCTTCTTCCCGACTAATTTCCCCCAAATTATAACCCCTATTTAATTATGTTATTGTTTACCTGGACATGTAAGTTCTAGCGTTATGACATTAACAATTACAACGATGGCAAGTATTGTGTTTGCTTGTGCCTGCACCCATCTTGTTAGTTATCCTTGTTGACTTAAGCGTTCTTAATCCACAAACTTGCTCTGGATCATGTCCCACTTCAAATCCAGAGTACTAAGGTCATGCCCTCTTATCTCTATCAATGACATAACCCAAGAATTGTAAAAGTCGTCTCACATGCCTAAGACCTCCAAGTGTTATCCTCTATATGTTCATTTCGACTTTAGAGGCGAACTAAAGTATAAGGTGTAGGAGCAACAAGTGGTGAAAAATTGTCAACAGTCAAGTCATTGCCTAACGAATCCTCATTCACAACCACATCGTCCTCAAAAAGGGTTTCTATAACATCAATGCTCTCATTATGAGAGTCTCGATATACTTGTCCATTAACTGCTTCTAGGTAAAACCCTATCTCATTGGGGTTCAAGAGTAGTACAAGAGAACGATAGAAAGGAATTTTGACTTTCTTGGGTTAGAAGTGGATTAGGCATAGTAGGAGTAGATGGAGTTACACTCAAAACTTAAATTAAGGATTATATAATGTAAAGATGAACAGAAACAATGAATAAATATTAACTTACTCTGTTAAGAGGGTTGTCTGGAGATTTCTTCCACAATTTCCATATCATTTCCTTATATTGGGTGTGAGTCAGACCAGGTTTCTCAGCCTTCAGCCTTGGTAATTCAGCTTCTTCAAAAGCCTATAAAGTAACTAGCGTGTGAGTACAAGAAATAAGCAAGAACTATCATGCACAATATTCAGTCCAGAAACCCCAACACCCAAATTAACAGAATGACACACTGAACCTCTGCAATACAAATAAACAATTGACCAAAATCATATACACCAAACAAATTATAAAAATTTAAAAGGAAAATAAACAGCAAACGAAATGAAACTTATGGCACTAATAAAATCCAAAACAGCTTTTTAAAATTATTTCTATCCAATTTCAATTTATAATGTTATCTTTGTTCATTTGGAAGAAACTTAACAAGATTGATTTCCGTCATATCATATTTAACTAGTTAAGGCAAACCTAACATTTGAAGCCTATTACGATAACTTCATGGTAGTAAGACTAGCCGTAAGCCATTGCAATTGGAGAATAGATACAGTTAAGTAAGTTGAAAAGATACGAGAGTTAAATGGTTGATCAACTAGGACTTCACGTATTATTGAGTATATCTTTCACTAATCAAAAATTTCTAATCAAAACAAAGAAGTTCCCAAAGAAACTATATTCAGAAGTACAAAATTGGATTTCCACACCTAAGTTCTCAAGTAACCCTTAAGACTCAAAAATGGCAGAACTACTTTCAATTTTGTGGCGTTGGCCAGATTCAGCTTTTGGGTCCCAAAAAAGCTTCAAATGCATACAAATACTTGCAACAGCCCCAACAAAAATCTTGCCGAAATTGTAGCTATTGTACATAGTGAATGATGTCTTATGTCTAAACTCTAAAATCTAAACAGGCTATTATTTCAAATTTATTGAATTTCGGATCAGGTTAACCATGATAACCTCACAAGCATTGCACTCAAAGCCCTCAGATAAGGGCTTCAGCTGGATCATGGATTACAGAACAGTAGCTACCTAGTTCATCAAGAATAATTTCAGAGTGGGAAAAGAGCCATCCCCATCAATCATTGGCTCATTATTGTCATAGTTATCTATCTAGCTGAAGTATCTTTCGTATAGGATCTATCGTCCAGCTTATTTGCTTAGTTCAAGACAAAATTGGTTAGATAAGCAGATTCATAAGGACCATGAGTATTAAGAAGTGATGAAGGTGGTTGGTCGAGCTTCAAAGCACAACATAGTTTAAAAATATGGACAAGAACTTAACCTGAAAAGAATAGACCCTTAAACAACAAAATCCGCCAGCATATTGAAGTAATTCATACTTATTTAATAAAAAGTTCACCATAACCCTGTGCATATGACACCTCACCACACACAAATCTACCTTCTCATAAGATTTCAAAATGGGTTTATTACTGTATAGTTAAGGTTCATTCATCACTCAGTAGATAAGTCAATCAATCACAATCAAATATCGCCTTCAAGATAACGATGGCTTTTGAACCTGAATTCTTGATGCTAATTTCAAAGTTCCAACCCTATGCACAGATCCTCAAACCAGGAAAGCTAGGCTATATACAAATTTTCTTAAAAAGAATTTTGAATTGATTGTGGTATGCTAACACTAACTGTTGTCAGTGATGAACAAAAAACACCTGTCTTTGAAGAACAAATTTACTTGACTATAGTCATTCACATGAGGTTTATTACTTTGGGCTTTGTGGACAAGTTTTGGAAAATAATTATTTAAAGCAACTGAAAACTACCAGAATTATCAAAACAGATAATTATTCAGTTTGCTAAAACAGTAAATTAGTAATCTGAAAAACCAATACTTGCATCATTGCATGCACCTGACAAATAATTTCTAGATTTCTATCAATGTTTCTCGATTGGAAGAACTGAATTTACTCAACAGCAACGCATTCTCATTTTCTCACAAAATAATCAACATGAATTTCCACCACTCACCTACGATTAGCTTAATCAACAAATATTCAAAAAATAATTAAACCGATAAACATGTTATCTCCACTTCAGAGTTTTACTCATAGCTAACCAGTAACCACAAGTAATAACCACTTAACATTCAGAACTAATCCCATACTAAGTGCCTTAGAGCTCAGTCACAGCCAAAAACAATCATAAGCACAATTAACAAACCCAATCAAGGAAAACGAACTTCACTTTAATGTGTTCTTCAATCATTAACACAAGTTAATATAGTAACATTAAACCCACAATAAAACACACAAACCTCACATATCCACAAAAAAAACAATTCAAAATTAAGTCCTGTCACAAACCCTTTAAGAATAGAAAATCCCAAAACAAACCTATAAAACAAATAAAGTGCAGGAAAAGAAATTCAATTTTGGATTCTCCTCAATCACAAACACAATTAAATTCAAAACCCACAATAAAGCAAAAAAATTATCCATACCCAACATCTTTACTACCAAAAAACCCAAAAACAATACCTTAAAAGATGCCTTCAATCTTTTCTCTGGATGTTTATCAACAGGCAAACTCTCCCCGACAGACATTTGAGCAAGAGCTTCTTCAACACTATGAGCTTCAATCAAATCATCATCTCTATTTTTATTCTCAACCAAAACAAGCTTCTCATACTCCTGTTCCTCAGCCATTCTACTTTGTTTCTTCTTCGTCTCCTCCGCCTTTTTCTTCAACTCCTCCTCTTCTTTCTCCTTCCTTCTTCTGAGCTCCGCTTCGGTTACCTTCGGTACCACTGCACCCCCCACCCGGTTCGCTTTCTTGTCGGGTTTAATGAGTGACTTTTCAAGTTCCTTCTCCTCTAACTCGGCTAATCGGCGCGCCTCAGCTTTCTTAGCGGCGGCTTCGGCACGTTTTTGTTCATCTTCTTCGCGTTTTTTGGCGGCTTTTGATTTGGATCCTTCGGCTTCCCGCCAGTATTTGTCTTCCTTTAGTTTGGATTCCCTGTCCTTTTTCTCCGCTTCTGCAGCTGCTTTCCTAGCTTTGGCTTCCTCAGCTTTGCTGTTTACTCCCATTTTCTTTGGCATGGTTAGAATTTGATTCTGAATGCTTCAAATTCTGGATATTTAAACTTCTGGAATTTTGATTCTAGGTTTTTGATTTCTGGGTTCTCAATTTCTAGGTTTTTTATTTCTGGGATTTTGATTCTGGCCTGGTTTTTCTAATTTCTGGAATTTCGATTCTGGAATTTTTAGTTTCTGGGATTATGAGATTTAGCGGGGAATCAGAAAAAATGACATACGGGTGAAGGGTTGAATTTTTCTCCAAGTAACAAGTGTTTGATGTGTTTGGCTACGAGTCTATGACGATGACTGAACTTCTTTTGAAATAAATAGTAAAAATGATCCCATTTTAATAAAAAAAGTAATTTAAAAAAAAAACTAAAATTTATAAACATAATGTCTATGGCAGAGACGACTCTCCCAACAGCCCATTTCAATGA